>VDFB02075321.1:234925428-235109952 GCA_007258455.2 Sequoia sempervirens | reverse complement strand
TTTTTTCATTGCTCATGATGTTTTGGTAGGATGTTATTGATAAAATTTGCAAAAAGGTTAGTCACTAGACTTGTCGGTGGTTATCCACTGCTGGGAGAGTTACTCTTTTGAAATCGGTGATCCAAGCTCTTCCTTTGTACAGGTGCTTTGTGTTGTTTGCTCCTTCCAGCTTTATCAAGGATTTTGAGATTCTCTCTTGTCATTTTCTCTGGTCTAGTAACCTTCTCTCAAGGAAGTAGAGCTTGGTTAAGTGGGATACTATTTGCAGGAAAAAGCAGGATGGTGGGTTTGGGTTGAGATGAGTTGACTTGAATGGACAAGCTTTGGTGGCTAAGTTGTCTTGGAGATGGTGTTCTCAACAATAGTAGATATGGGCTAAGACCCTCACTTCAAAATATCAAGGATGTGGAGAGTGATTGTGTGCTAAGACTCATGCTTGTGGGGAAGGGTTCAATGATTTTGGGTACTCTCAAAAGGGGTGCCAAGCTAGTCAAACAAGGGTTGTTCTAGATCTGCAACAATGGATTGGAAGCCAT
Organism: Sequoia sempervirens; assembly: GCA_007258455.2. Classification (NCBI taxonomy): domain Eukaryota; kingdom Viridiplantae; phylum Streptophyta; class Pinopsida; order Cupressales; family Cupressaceae; genus Sequoia; species Sequoia sempervirens. The sequence continues at coordinate 235,109,416 of VDFB02075321.1, read as the reverse complement.
TTTTTGGTTTGACTCTTGGGATGGTCATCCTCCTATCATGTCAACTCACCCTCATTACAGACTTTATCTAGGAATTTTCTTGATGCTAGATGGAGTAGGGTGGCTGATTTTAAGACCCCTCAGGTTCTTGATTAGGCCATTGTGTACAGGTGGAAGGCCCCTCATGAGTGGCCTTTGGGGGATAAATGGAGGAGCACTAGGAGCTGACCAATATCCTAGCTAGAAGGGTTTGTAACTCTCTATTGGGGAGGGATGTTCTTACTTGGGGACATGATCTAAAAGGAAAATTATTTGTTGGTTTCCAAGTGTATGGGGATCCCTTGGTGGAAGTAGGTTTGGAATAAATTCTTATGGCCTAAGTGTAACTTCTTCTCTTGGTTGGTGGCTCATAACAGATGCCTCACCTAGGAGAATTTTTTGAAGCATGATTTTGAGGGATCTTTTGCGTGTCATGTGCTCCAGTGATGTAAAGAGCACTTCTCACCTTTTTTTTCAATGCCCCTTTGCTAGAATTATTTGGCACTTCTAGTGGGGATTCTAGAACCAGTCATGCAAACATGCCTCTTCTTTGGAGGACTTCTAGACTAGGTTGGGGAATTCTCTAGCTAAGAATTATTTCCTTCAGATTGCTTGGAGTATTGGCCCCGACTTACTTATTTGGCTTAACTGGTTGGAATGTAATCCCAAGATTTTTTTGGATAAAAAGCTTCTTATGCGTCAAATTTGGTTGAGATTCTTGGGCATGCTCAAGGAGACTCTAGTAGCAAAGTGTGATTTGTCTGTCCCCATGGATCATGGAGATTTGGGTGTGGTCTAGACTTTGTGGCTTCATGTTTGCAATAGAATCAGTCCCCTACCTAGATTGGGTCGATGCAGCAAAGTGGAGATCAAGAGACGTGGTCATTGGAAACCCCCTCCTCTTGGGGTGTTGAAAATTAACACGGATGGGTCTTCCAGAGGCAAACTTGGGCATGCGGGGGTTGGCGGTATCATCAGGGATTGTTCGGGGGTGGTTGAGTTCTTTTCAATGTACTGAGGGTAGCAAACTAACAACTACATGGAGGTTTTTTCTATTCTTCTGGCATTAAAACAGGTTTTTTCCCTTGGTTGGAGAAGGATCATTTGTGAATCAGATTCTCAGGTGGTGATTGATATATTGAATAAGAGTCAATTAGAGGATACAAATTATTAATTGGTTGTGGTGGTCAGGAAAATCATTTCCCTAGGTGAGGTTTTAGATTCTATCACCTTTTTCCATATCCCATGGGAATGGAATAAGGTGGTTGATAACTTGGCTAAATGGGTGTCTAAGCGTATGGGGATCTAAAATGTGGAGGATTGGAGAAGTCTTCCTAGGGATCTCTCCCAAGTTCTGGAAGATCTTGCTATGGAGGATATGAGATTTTTTTTGGTAGTTTCTTGATGGATTTGTTATCATAACCCAACAAAATGTCCCCCAAACAGTTGTAAATGTTGTCTTATATTGATCTTGTGGGTTGATGAAAATTTGATTATATCCAAAAAAATCCATCCATGAATGACAACAAAGCATGTCCTATAGTTGAATCCACTATCATGTTGATATTAGGGAGGGGAAAATCGTCTTTTAAAGAGGCTTTATTCAAGTCACGAAAATTCACACACATCCTAATACGATTGTTAGGTTTTGCAACTATGACAATGTTTGAGATCCAAGGAGAATAATCAATAGGTCAAATGAAACTTGTGTCAAGGAGTTTTTCAAGTTCTCCTCTAACAGGCAAGGCTATTTTAGGATTCATTTTTTTCATATATTTTTTCGAACAGACTTAGCATTATCAATAAGTACAATAATATGTGTGATAATATTTGGGTCTCTTCTTGGCATGTTTGAGTATTTCCAAGCAAAAAGTTTGGGAAAGTCATGAAGCAAGATTGTAGTGTCTTCTTATTCTTCATCATCGAGACACTTCCCTATCTTAATGACTTTGTCTTTATTATCGATGTCCATTGGTATATCAATTGTATCTCCCAAAGGAATCACATTTGACTTAGGAAATTCATGGTCATATTGGTCCATTCTTGTGTCTTTCTCATTACTTTCGCCTACCACATCTTTTTGTTTGGTAGTGATCATAGCACATGTAACCTTTTTCCTTGGAGGAGTAAGAGATGATTCATCATAAACTCCTAACATTTGTTTCAAGGTGTCATCACTTTCAAAATACTCCCATGATGGTGGGGAAGTTAGGTCAAGTAATTTAGGATGTTTGATAGTAAGATGGGTTCAGGGTTGCACGTGATAGTTTTGATGTTTAATGATGGTCTCTTGTTTGCTTTTGTTTTCTTAGAAAAAAGAATACCCTAAACCAGTCTTTGTCTCTTGTGTGTTAGGTTCTATAGGAACACAAATGCCTTGTTTGTTCTTTCCACATCCTTTACCACTGTATCCCAATTGTTTCACAAGTTCATAACCTCTTCCATAAAGTTTTTCCATTTCTTTTAGGTTTGGAGGCTATTGGTAATCTATTTCATCAAAATTAGTTGTGTAACTTGTAATTTCTTCCAAAGGAGATGAGATGAATACTTATGAAGTTTCCTCTAAATTCTAAGTGGATGCCACCAATGGTTGTTCTTTATTTTCATCCTCTTTTCTTGTGATTATATACTCACCCATAAAGGAAGGTGTGAATTCCAAGGATCCCCAATCATCACCAAATAATTTGGACACTGGTTCTTCTTCTTGTTTGTCGATCTCAAGAGGTTCTATGTTAGATGTTGGAATCAATGTGTTGAGAGGACTTGCCATGCCTTTTTCAAGTTGTAAGCAACTTTCAAGCTTGGGGTCTATTTCAACTTGGTAAACCTTGTTATAGACATATTTCATATTATGATGAAGGGTAGAAGGTACTATATGCATCTCATGAATCCAAGGTCTTCCCAATAGAGGATTGTATGAAAGGTCATGAGGCATAACATGAATGGGAGTTTGTAAGGTAGCCTTTCCAACCGTAATAGGTAAGGTAATTACACTGAGCAACTGCTTGTTGACATTGTCAAATCCTCTTATCGATAAGGAATCAGACTCGATTTTGGATTTGTCTGCACACAATCGATCTAAGAGTTTCACACTACACGTGTTAAGGGTTGAGCCATTATCAACAAGGGTCCTTTTGATACCTATTCGATTGAATTGGGCTATTATCATAAGGCATCATTTTTCTTTCTCAATTATAATGGAGGGAGCTCATGTTGATGGAAGGTAATGTCTACATTCACTATATTCATTCCTTGGATTAGAGCTACCACATCATTTGTATTTGTACCAAGAGGAACCACTATTTGTTGCAATGTTGTTTGAAGCATAGTGTGATAGTTTGGTGAATTCTGAATGAGATCCCAAAGGGATATTTTTCTAGGAGTATTCTTAATTTTTTCAACGAGGTCATACTCCTTTCCACTATGCGGAGGAAAACAAGAGCACTAGGAAATATGGGATTGGGAAAAGGTAAGGGTGTTGGGGTGGGTTGTTATGGTTGCAGATTGTTTCTAGTGTTGTATTTATGTGCAACATAATGTTTAGGTGGGTAAAGGGTAAAATCAGGTGTAGGTGAAGGTTGGGACTTATGTGAGGGTGGATAAAGGATGAGTTGAGGTTTAATTACATTGACATATTTTGTTTTAGTTTTCTCACAACAAACCTTAGTGGATGGATTTTCCGAGATGAAGTCCTAAAGGGCTTCATCTAACATGTCAAAGTCATCACAACTATAAGGTTTAATATGTAGGTTATCATCGGGTGGTTTTGGATTTTCATGACAAACATTAGTGGATGAAATTAGTGAGAGGAAGCCCTGTAGAGCTTCATCTAACTTATCCAAGTCATCACTACTAAAAGGTTTGGATGATATAGTTTTTCTAAATTGAAGCATTGTTGTTATTGTTTCATTTGATGTTTTTAGTTGTTTATTTTTGTTTTCTGATGAATCTGATCTAAATGAACTAGGAACTAATGTTGAAAATGAAAATTGCAAAAAAATAATGCTATCCATAATTGTTATGAAATTAAATGATGCTAAATCTAAAGATTTCAATGTAATAGAAAATAATTGAATTGAAACAGAAAAGTAACTGAGAAGAGACAAAAGCTTAAAAACTGGAAACATAATTATGAAAATAGTAATGCAAAATGTGTGTTGGGACTAAGTTGCCCAAGATGGTGAATTAGTCTTAGTAGGGGATTTTTTAAAAAAATTATGAGTTTTTTGGTTGATTCTTAGGTGTTCTATGTTGCAGCTGATGCAAAGTGCAAATGCAGAATTTTACTATTTTTCAATGAAATGAAGTGCAATAATGCAAGCTAAATGAGTTTTTCACTAATGCAAATTTTAAAACCCTAGAATGCACTTTAAACAATGCAATGCAAGATAATTATAGGATGTAAATGTTATCCAAATTAGAAATATGATGCTTATAAAGTCGGGTTCACCAAAATGTGAACATGGGAAAGGGAGTCACAACTTCTCTTATCCACACCTAAAAGGGGAATGAAGGAAGAGGAATATGATTTCGTAATGTTCACACTCAAGAACAAGTCCTTGAGATTCCAATGCAAAAGAGATTGAAATCTGTCAAGGGAGATTTTTCCTAAGGCTGGAAATTGATAAACAAGATAAACTATGGATGCAAAACTAAGAAAATGCAAAGTGTTTGAAAACACATTGTGATATGCAAAAGGATAGATTGAATGCAATATAAAATAAGATAAAGAAGCCAAATAGAAAGAGTGCACCTGGAAACTAATAGAGGACTGAGTGAAGATTGTAGATGTCTCTAAAATTCTGGAAAATCTGACTTTCTAGCTAACTAGGACACATACGCCAAGTTGGGCAACTTAGTCCCAACTAAGGGTTTCTACCCAGAAAGCAATTTTAGGGAAATGGGTATTGGAATTTGCAAACTAATTTGGAAAATACCTCTGGTGGGACTCATATGCCACTGATCGTGACTTAGTCCACTTTTAGATTTTAGAAAATTCGAAAATGCAATCTATAGCTCTTGATCTCTACTTTGTTCTCTAACTGAAATCTAGATTCGATTCTACAAAAAAACCTACAAAACAGAATATAATTTGGTTTCTAATGGGGGGTTTTCCTCATTCAAACCCCTAGTTGGTATTTAAACCTTGAAAGAGATAATGAAATATGCAGCAAAACCCTAGCCCTAAGTGCATCTAAGACTAGGAAATCTGAAGCAAGATGCAACCCTATTCTAACATGCAAGAATAAGATGCATAAATGAAACTAGAATGATGTAAGACTCATTCTAAGAGACCCTAAATCGCATTAGAAATGAATCTTAATAACATGCAAACCTTCCTTAGGCTAAAAATAGAGAGAAAATGGAAGATGGAATCACTTAGAAAATAAGTTCTTAGGCTTGGCTTGATGGCTAGTTGCATCTCCCTAACCTAGAATTCTTCACGATTCTCCATAGGCATCCATGATCAACCCTTGAAAATGCAATACCTTGGACAAAAAGTGAGCTTGAAGATCTGCAAAAACCCTTGAATTTTGTCCTAAAGCTTCAAATTTGTTGTAGATAGACTTATGAATCTTCTTGTGAAAGATATTCAACACTTGACTCTTGAATTTGTTTGTTAAAATGACTAGATGTTATGAAAAATGAACTAAAAACTTATATTTATAGGCATCAATACCTAATTAATCATTATTTAGACCTCACAGGACAACATCCATTAGAAATTTGAATTAGGTTGATGATTTTCCCACTCAAAATTGAAAAATCCCCCAAAAGGGACTAAGTCGCCACCCTGGGCGACTTAGTCCCACTAGAGGGGACTCATTCGCCCAAGTTGGCGAATGGGTCCCACTTAAGGTTTTTAATGTGATTTTTCTGGATTGAATGTTATTTGTCAGAATTTATATGATTTTTAAGTGGAATAAGCCTCAAGGTCCAAAATAATGAGTCCTAGGGGCCTATAAATGTTGATTTAAAGGATGATTAATGCAAGGGTACCCAAAATAGGTCCAAATTAGACCAAGGATTGTACTATCTCCAAGAAGGGAGTACAATTTCAATGTCCACAGTTTCAAAATATTTTGTAGGTCATAATTGATATGAAATCTAGTTAACATGTTTGGCAATGATCAAAACACGATTTTACGTGAACGTTTGTGTTTCTATGATTACTATATTTGCTTCTATTTATTTTGTTAAATATGAGATCAATGATAGGTTTATTATGGATGAAAATTTATTGAGGATGAATGATGGGAAATGAGATGGATCAATGATTGTTTTCTTTTTGGAAAAAAAATGAATGTTTTTGAATTTTCAAAATGTTTTGAGGCTGTTTTTGGAATTTTGACATTTTTTAATTTTATTTTTGGTATTTTTAACTTATCTAGATGTTTTTGGGGTTTTTAACATTATCTAGATGTTTTTGGAGATTTTGAAAGACTTTATCTAGATGATTTTGGGATTTTGAAGATTTTTGGAGGTTTTTTGAGATTTTTTAACATGATGATAATGAATAGATATGGACATGTACCGATATCAATGATCTTTTGGGATCCTCTTGATAACCAAGCTAAAATCGATTGATCTGATTGATTGATTGTTGATAATGATAACATTGTTGAGGATACACAACAATGCAAGGATAGTGTTTGTCGAGATAACAACATGAGGATTGGGAAGAATACATCCCAAGATGATGATGGATTGATTAGATAAGATGGATCAAGATTCATAGCCAGACTAGGAATAAGATTTGTTGATTTTTTTTATATGATGTCAAAACATCAACACGATGCAATTAATATGGATCATTTGGATTGAATTTTGATGGTACCTAGATCATGACATGAGCTAGAAGAAATGTCTATTATGATTCATTTTGAATCAAGATGTAAGTATTTTTCCCTAGTGTCTAGTAATGTATGAAATGCTATGAATGGATACATGGATCAATATGATGTAGATGGATATAAAATGGATGCCAAGGACTATCTTGTGATAGGATGTCATGTTAGGATAGAGGATAATCATTTGGATAGTGGCATATTTATTGGACAATGTTGGATGTAAGAAATCGTATAACATGAGATATGATATGCTCAATGGAGATGACCCTGTCAAAATTTTTCCAAAAACAAGTTCGAAACTATATACCCCTAGTCTTTGTCAAGATCAAGATAGACATGGAAGATGGATGAAAATGGATTGGATGGATTATGGATTTATTAGGGATGAGATGGATAAGAGGCTAGATTTATTATGAATTAGATAAAATGATTCCACCTACAATGACACACATAGATGCTCAATTCTACACATAACACGTGTTTACTAGGTTTTCATCAAGGTACCTGCCCAAAGCGCCATTGCAGTGGTTTTCACCAAAGGATGATTTTTCTCTTTACTATTTTTTTTACATTTTATAATTTTTGAATGATTGGAATTATGTCGAACCACCTGTTAATGTAGATACTATTGTCATGATATGCCAATGATGTCTTGATTGGAGGAGTTGCTTTTCCAAGATACAGGTGTTTGTATATAACCCCTAAATGTTCATGTCTTTGTCAATACTAGAATTAACCTTATCTAGATGAACACATCATGATAGAGTGCCCTTAGAGTCCTTATGATATTTTGTTGTTGTTAGGGCATGGTTAATGCAAGAGTTGTATATTCTTGGTTTTAAGTTGAATGAAGGATCTCAATGATGGATATAAGAGAAAGGTAGATCAGTCAATAGTTTGGATAACGAATCTTTGATTCTCCAAACATGCGATGATGAGCAACAAAAGGTGGATATGGAATATGATTGGATTTAGGACCAACTTTTTCATATATTTTGTATGTCTTTATTGAAGCTTTTTTTGCATTGATGGGCATCTTTAATGGATGGAAGTCCCTTTTTAATTTTTCCCCATATTTTCTTTGACTACTGGAGTTTGATAAGGATTGTTTGCATTATTTTTTTTTGGGATCTATTTTAACTTCATGTGTCCATTTTGATTTCTCAATTCATTAGCTTCGATGACATTTTCTTTTCCATTGTAAGTATTTTTTTCTTATCGTTGGTCCCAATTAGTGGGTGGAAAGATGCGAGGATGACAATTCATGACATGGATGGTTGAAGTGTTGGCAGTAGTTTCATTATAAGGACTCTTCACGACTCCCATCTTGATGTTTGCATTAGATAAAGTTGTCCCCAATATCACAAAGGTATCACTGACATGATTAGATTCCTTGATCGTTGAATAACTTATACGTTGATGCTCAAGATTTTCTACAATCTATACTGGCTCTAGGATGCCCTGTATGTAGGCCTAATCCTTTGCCTTGATAATGCATTCGTTGAAAAAAAATTATTTTCAAATGAATATGATTTATCTTGGAAATAAGGTGGTAATCTTTCTTTGCTCTACTAGGAACCTTCAAAGGTAGTAATTTCTTCATTTATAAAAGGGATTGCTTTGAAAAAGGTAAGTGATCTAAGTTTTTAAGCCTTAGGTACTTGAATACGTTGGATAACTTCTTAATCAATGTCTTTGATATGAGTTTGGGATGCATTAGATTTTGATTGTTCTTCATAATATGTTGATGTTTCAAAGTCGATGTAGAAACCTTCTTCATGATCATTTTCTGAGATGTCACCATGAAGTCCTATGAATTATGCTATTGCTTGATCATTTGCAAAGATGTCAAGAGTAGGAGACTCTTGTTTTGAAGGAAGGCCATCTACGTGTCCAGTGGAAGCAAGTATCTCATGGGAAGATGCAGGAGTGATTGGTGCATGTATATGATCTTATTTTTTGAATTCTTGTATGGATTGGAAAATACTCATTAGATCATTATATTATTTTAGGGATATGGATCCTTGATATTGACTTATTTTAGAGTTATCTTTATTAAAAGATTGGAAAATACTCATTAGATCATTGTAGTATTTTGGAGACATAGATCCTTTATTTTGAATTATTTAGGAGTTATCTTCAATATGATTTAGATTATGTTCTTGACATGGATCAAGTTCAAATACTAGGAAATTTGTAAAGGACCTATAGATACCTTCAACATGTGGGTATGTGGGTGATAGCTCTGACTTGGATTTTTTTGCATTAGGCATGAGGCGACTGGATGCATGATAGTGTTGTATTAAGGATTTATTGATCATAAAATAGATTTCAATTAAGTGATTGACTAATTTGACACATATATATTAGGGATAGTCTTTGGAAGGAATCTAGAAATGTGTCATTGTTTATGATTGGGGATTGTGAAAAGCTTAAGGATGGTGGATTGGAATTAGAGATGGAATCCTTTTGTGGGAAATCTTCTTCAATATGTACCACCATGAGGTTAAATAATGCTAATATGTCTTGAAATGGATCATTTCTAGACATGAGTGAATGATCTTGATCATGCTTGTGAAAATATTCTATGTCGACATTCTCATTATATGAGGTATAATCATTATCAATATTATTATTTGTGGATAGATATTGAAGGTTATTCTCAACATTGATTGCACCTTGATCAATAAGGTTTTGTATGAGGTTCTTAAGTCTTATGAAGTTTGACGTTTTATGACATTTTGTTCTATGGTATTCAAAATAAACATTATCATCATACAATGAGGGTTTGAATTGAAGTTTAAAATAACCTTGTGACTTTGGAAGATTGATGAAATTGGATTGGACTAGCTTGTTTAACACAAACTCAATTGGCTCCCCTAAAAGAGTACTCACTTTTGATGGTGTTGTTGGATTGTGATGTTCTTGTTAAAGGATCCATATTTTGATTATTTGGTTGATATATTTGTGAGGTTTGATATTGGTTAAAATCTAACATGAGACAAAGCATTCTAAACTCTTGATTAGGGACATCCATAGTTGTTACGTCATCAAGGTTAGTAGGATGTGATGTCCCCATGAAAGGATACAATGGAATTGAATTCAAATAGTAGATTGATATTAACATGTTTTATTGATGAGTGAGAAAGAATTGTATGTTATTTTGGATGTTTAGGATGACTACAATGTTGGTATGTGGTGATTGATCATGCAAATACTATACACTCTTTACGTATCCTTGCTAGGGTTTGAGGGTGCAGCCCCTAGAACTTTTTTCTTCCCCTTTTTTCGTTAACAAATGAAAAATGACTTTGTAAAACCCAAATTCTAGAAGCTTCCAAAAAGATTTTTATAAGCAGTTGGGATGTAAGTTGTGGTATGACATTCATGAGATTGTAATATGTTTTGCACTAGATAATAAAATCATTGGATGGTTGAGTTTTTGTGGATGTAGCCCATATTGGGTGAACAATGTTAAAATTTTGTGTTGATCTCTTTTGTGTTATTTTTCATTGTTATTTATGGGTTATTTAATTTGCATATAATTATTAATGTTTATTGCTCCAATAGGCCTGAACCCTAACAACTGGTATTAGAGTTGTGTGTATTTCGGCTGATTGGTAGGAAACCTCTAGATTTGATTGGGAGCAATGGAAGAAGGAAAATTCAAGGTTGAGATGTTCAATGACCAAAATTATCAATTATGGAAGATGTAGATGGAAGATTATTTGTATCAAAAGGAACTATGGTAGCCATTACAAGGAAAAGCAAAGAAAGATGCTATGATGTCCAATGAAGAATGGGAGATTTTGGATAAGAAGGCATTGGGAACCATTTGGTTGTGCCTGGCACCATCTGTGGCGTTTAATATAACAGAAGCAAAGACAACAGAGGATCTGATGGAAGCTTTGGCTAAATTGTACGAAAAACCCTCAGCCTCAAATAAGGTATTTCTCATGAAGTGTTTGTTTAATTTGAAAATGATTGAAGGTGGATTTGTGACAAATCAAATTTAAATGAGTTTAATACAATTACTAGTCAGTTAACCTTTGTAAAACTGAATTTTGATGAAGAGGTGAGGGCTAAATATATACATTATACATTATTAAATATAAACATAATTTAACTTTTTAGATATATTACTAATTAAATATATTAGAAGTTTAATATTTATCTATATTTATTTTTAAAATATATTATATTTTTTGAAAAATATATTGAATTTATATTTACTATCACATATTATATGAAATAAATATAATGCATATTATTAAATATAAATATTATATGCATATGCTCCCTTTTTCTCTCACCCTATCTCTATCTCTCTACCTCTACCCCCTCTACTACTTTTCTCTATCACCTCATGTATCTCACTCTTTCTATCTCTATTTCTCCCTCTCCCTCTTTCTCTCTCCTCCCATCACTCCCTCTCTATATGTTTATCTTTCTCAAACTGCTTCTATATTTCCCAAGTTATATCTATATCTATCCCTATCTCTCCCTCTCTCCTTATCACTCGCTCTTTCTATTTCTCTTTACTTCTCTTTCCTCTCTCTATATCTCTCCCCCCTCTCCCTCCCTCTCTACCTATTTATAAATATATATCTCCCTCTCTATATCTCTCCATACCTCTCTTTCACTCGTATACATACACTCCCTCTTTCTCCTTCCCTACCTCTATCTCTATCTCTCTATCTTTTTGCCTATCTATACCTCTATTACTTACCTTTATCACCTTCTTTCTCTCTCACTCTTTCCCCCTCTATCTCTATCTTCCTATCTCTCCCTCCCCCTTTCTATCTATATCTCATTATGTAGATACCTCTATATCTTTCTCTCTCTCACTCACTCCTCTCTCTCTCTCTCTCTTTCTATCTATATCTCTCTATGTATCTATCTCCCTATCTCTCTCCCTATACATCTATATAATTTTCCTCTCTCTCCTCCTCTCTATATTATTCGCTCGATCTTCCCCTCCATATCTTCTACTCTATATCTTTATCTTTATTTCTCACTCGATCTCCCTCTCACTCATCTCTCTATCTATTTCTATCCATATCCTTCTCTACGTATATCTCCCTATCTATCTATCTATCTCCCTATATATTTATCTCTTTTCCTATCACTCTCTATCTCTCTCTATCACTCTTTATCTATATCTCCCCTCTCCCTCTCCCTCTCCCCCCCTCTTCTTCTCTCTCCCTCTCTACATATATCTCCCTCTTCCCCATATTCTCTCTCTCACTCCTCTACCTATCTCTCTCCCTTTCCCTGTCTTTCTCCCTCCCTATCCCCTGTCTATCTTTATATATCAATCTCTCCCTCCCTTTATCTTCCCATATATCTCAATATCTATTTCTTTCTCTTCCCATTTATCTATCTCTCCCTTTCTCTCTCTCTCTCTCTCTATCTCCCCTATTTCTATCTCCCTCACCATCTCTTTATCTTTCTCTACTTTTCTCTATTTTTCTCTCTTTTCTCTCTCCCTCTCCCCCTCTCTCTATATCTCCTTATATCTCTATCTTTATATCACTCTATCTTGCTATATATATCTCTCCCTCTCTCTCCCTCTCCATCTTCCTCTTTATCTCTTTATCTCTTCCTCTCTATCTATCCCTCTCTATCTCTCCCCCTCTATCTCCCTATCTCTCTCTATATCTTTATTTCTCCCTCCATCTCTCTCTATATCTCTATCTATTTCTCTCCCTCTTCCTCTCTCATTCTATATTCATCTCTACCTCTATCTATTTGTCTCACTTTTACTCTCTTGCTCTATATTCATCTCTACCTCTATATTCATATCTCCCCCTCCATCTCCATAAATGTATCCCTCTCTCTACCCATCAATCTCTCTCCCTATCTCTAGAAATTTCTCCCTCTCTCTATCTTATTCACTCCATCTCTTCTACTCTATATCTTCATCTTTATTTATCACTTGATCTCCCTCTCACTCATCTCTCTATCTCTTTCTATCCATATCATTCTCTACATATATATCCCTATCTATCTATCTCCCTGTCTCTTTATCTCTTTTCCTATCCCTCTCTATCTCTCTATATCATCCTCTATCTATATCTCTCCCTCTCCCTCTCCCTCTCCCTCCCTCTCTACATATATCTCCCTCTTCCCCATCTTTTATCTCTCTCTCCCTCCTCTACCTATCTTTCTCCCTTTCTCTATCTCTCCCCATCTCCCCTTCACTTGCTCCCTCACTATCTCCCCATCTATCTTTATATCTCAAACTCTCTCTCCCTTTATCTTCCCATATATCTATATATCTATTTCTCTCTTCCCATCTCTCTCTCTCCCCTATTTCTATTTGTATTTCTCTACTTCTCTAGATATTTTTTGCTTTATCTCTCTTCCTCTCCCCCTCTCTTTATATCTCATATCTCTATATTTATATCACTCTATCTTACCATCTCTCTCTCTATCTCTCCCTCTTCATCTTCCTCCTCTTTATCTCTTCATCTCTATCTATCCCTCTCTATCTCTCCCCCCTCTATCTCCCTATCTATTTCTATCTTTATTTCTCCCTCTATCTCTATATCTCCATCTATTTGTCTCCTTCTTCCTCTCTCATTCTATATTCATCTTTACCTCTATCTGTTTGTGTCACTCTTCCTTACTCGCTCTATATTCATCTCTACCTCTATATTCCTCTCTCCCCCTCCAACTCTAGAAATGTCTCCCTCTCTCTACCCATCCATCTCTCTCCCTATCTCTCCTCCCTCTTCATAGACCTTCATTGTCTTCTTGATTTAGAGGTTTTCTTTCACTCATTTTTAGAGACCTTTGTTGCACAAACAATATCATTTAATGAATGACCAACCAATTGAACTCATGTAATACATAAATTTATGCAAAAAATAGGCTTAAATTTTCTCTAATTGACATTCCACACCTCTTCAACATACCCATTGCACACCAAGGTGCAATTGCTAGTTTGTATGTGCTCATATCAAACACAATATTCTCACTCTATCAAATTGATACATCCAAATCTATTCCAAAACACTACACAACTAGGGGAAATGTGCCAATTGTTGTTTATGATCCAATTTTTGTTTACTCCATGCTCACCTGACCCCCTAATAACCGTTTAAATTTTAGTTATTACAATGTTTTAATTATGCCAACAAAAAATTACAAATTACACCAGTATATGTTCACTACTAAATGTGTAGCTAACTAAAAAAATAAAATTTAAACATATATTGGTACATATATGTTTTCAACACAAGACAAGTTGCACAAAATAAAGTCATTTTTGAATTAATTAAAGTATATTTATGTTTACAATAACCACTCCATGCAAGTGGATCAAAGCTTCAACTACATTGTATTTACATGTATACATAAACAGTTAATGGTGCACAATGTCACATAATTTAAAACATTATGAACAATTAATGGTACACATTGTGACATAATACAAAACATTGATCAGCTTTATGAGCTATCAATTGCACATTCACCCACACTTCCTATCACATCTTCATGCATTAACTCCATCTACTTCTAGTACCTGCACACAATTAATGGTGTAAGGCTCCCTAATAAACCAAAATACATATTATAATTCACATATATGACTGAATTTATTCAAGCCACCTATTTTGTCAATTAAAACAAATATAAAATTGATTTCCTAAAAGCCATGACAGAACTCGGGCATAAATGGCCACTACAAAATGAAATGACAAATTGTTTCCCACAAAAATTCAAATTTGAAAATCAACCACCACAATTCAATGCATTCAATTTACACATTCGAATGATTTTATAAGAGGGAATTTCCAGGGTCATTTTCATTACGAATTCTCCTCTGCTTTCACTTAATATCCTCTGCAAAATTCAGAGATTACTAAGGCAACTTCTGCATATTCCTCTTAAAAGGGAGCTTATTCAGGTCAGTACACCCACAATAGGATAGTTTCTTGTTTTTATTTATCAGTATACTAGATTTAAATTTATGTTGTCTATTTCATTATTCAATATACTCTTTTGTATTTATGCACTCAGTGTTTACATTATTTTTAGGCATATTGTTTTTCATTTATGTTGTCTGTTTCATTATTCAATATACTCTTTTATATTTATGTACTCAATGTTTACATTATTTTCAGGCATACTATTTTACTTATGTTGTCTATTTCATTATTCAATATAATCTTCTATATTTATGTACTCAGTGTTTACATTATTTTCAGGCATATTGTTTTACATTTATGTTATTTGTTTCATTATTCAAAATACTCTTTTATATTTATGTACTCAGTGTTTACATTATTTTTAGGCATACAATTATTTTGTTTTCAGTAAGTTGTTCAACTTAGCCTTATCCATTATTTAATCATATCACAGTTACATTTTTTTCACCTGCATTCATCATAAATCAAAGATAATAATAGCAACATTATCCTTAGTAAAGCATACATCAAATATAATAACATTACCCTTTTTTTAATCATATCATAGTTATATTCTGAATCCCTCTTTAATAATCATGAAGTTTAATGGGTATACAGTTTTTGTCCCAATTTATTGAGCGGTTTTTGGATTACAATTAGCAGACAAATATATATATATATATATAGATGTATATGTATATATATACATATATATGTATATATATATACACACATATATATATAGATACAGTCATGCCATGTAGGGTTTCATCATATCAGGTCGTATAGGGTTTCATCACATGAAGCTTCCCAGACAATGATATATTCTTTTCAGATTATATATATTTATATATATATACACACACACAACATGACTGTATATATATACAATCTGATAAGAATATATCATTGTCTGCAATTTAGTAGTCAATGGCATGTAGTAGACATAAAAATGTACCATGTAGTAGATGTAAAAATTGCTCGACGACTCATGCTAATGTAGATGCATCATAACTCTCTTGGCCTGCAATGCATGTTGTTAGAAGTATTATAAAATCCATGGAAAATACCATGACTGGTGATTTCTTGGCAAATGCCATGAATTTTAAAGTAATGGAAAATGCCATGAATTTTATAACACTTCACCGCATTCTTTGTAGGCCAAAATAGCTCCTATGTTTCTTCATCTTGGCAAACTTAGATGCATATCTTGTTAATCTATTTACCTTTCCCTTGGAATTTGTATGTTCAACAATGGGTTTTAGTTGGCATCGAGGTTTCATCACATGAAGCTTCGCAGACAATGGCATATTCTTTTCAGATTGTATATATATATATACATGGCATGACTGTATATATATACAATCTGATAAGAATATATCATTGTTTACAATTTGTAATCTTTGTATTTGTAGACAATGATATATTCTTATCAGATTATATATGTACATATATATTCATGCCATGTAGTGTTTCATCATATCAAGCCGTGTAGGGTTTCATCACATGGACCTTATCATGAGCCTCTATCAATTTTTTCCATTTAATAATGCCCAAGTTTCTTGCCATACATCCCTATAACTTAGTTATCTTTAATAAACACATTGGCAGTATCAGTTTAATATATATACAGTCATGTTGCACTAAGGGTTTGACTATAATCATTTCTATTTACATGTGACTAGTAGAAATTTTATCCACCTCTCTTCACTTGCAATATTGTTTGTTCAACAATGGGTTCTTGTTGGCATTGATGGTGTTTGGGTGCATTTTGGTGTGTTTAAAAATCATTTCTTTGTATGGCATTAAGGGTTTGACTATAATCATTTCTATTTACATGTGACTGGTACAAATTTGATCCCTCATGAATTATTTTGTCTATGGCATTGAGGGTTTGACTGTTATGATTTTTTTTTGACATTATTCTATGAACTAATCACATGTAATGTGATTTAAATAGAACATTGTCGGATTTTTGAATGGTATAATCATGAAATTTAATGGGTATACTATCAAACGCCGATATAATCACAAAATTTTATGGGTTTCAGAATATGGGTTGATGGGTAGACATTTTCTATTTTCAGTAATTATAATATGCACATGAAATTAAATGGGTATATATATTTTGTCAGGTTCTCTTTGAATCCCTACATTATAATCATGAAATTTAATCACATGAAGCTTTGCAGTCAATAATACGTTCTAATCAGATTGTATATATATTTTTGCAGAGAATGATATGTTCTTATCATATTGAATATATATCTATGCAAACAATGATATATTCTTTGTTGCACTAATAAGTTATTCAATTTTTACTATCCGTGCAGGTTAAGTGGAAAATTATGGCACCTGCTAGAAGGACAAAAAGGGTTGTAGGAAGAGAACAACACGCCATAGATTCACTCATGGGGTGCACTTCGTTGAAGTAAAGTCTGCTGAGGAAGTGCATGAAATTCCCAACCAACAAGATGTTCCTGACTCTGCAGATGAAGCCACCAACACAACGGAAGTCGAACCTCCTATTTAGCCAAATGTTCAACCTGTTGTGCAACTGCCCTCACCTGTACCCATTAGGCAGCGGACATATGCTGATATGGAAGGAGCAATTAAAAGTGTCAAAGAACACAACATTTCAATCAGGGCAACAACAATCAAGTGGGGTATGCCACCTAGCAGTTTGAGGGTGTGACTGTTAAGAGTTACCACCACCAACAGGAGGGCTCCATGTACCATTTTATCTGAAGAGGAGGAGATTGAATTTGTCCAATGGTGCAAGGACATGGCGGAATTGGGCCACATACTACAAGTTAATTAGCTACAAGCCATAGTTTCCCAAATAACTACAAGTTGGCCTAATCCTTTCACAAATGGGGTCCTTGAGAGGTCATGGTGGGCAAGATTTCCAAGAAGGCACCCAAATTTGACAATTAGAACAACTAAAGGAGTGGAAAGTGATAGAGCGATTATGGTTCATCCTTCTGTCATGCAAGCATTCTCAATAACCTCGAGAATATGATCAACATTAACCACTATGGAGCAAGCCGAATATGGAACTGTGATGAGATTGGTATTCAGGTTGGTAGGAATTGTGGCATGAGAGTTATTGCAAAACTGGGTACAAAATGTGTACCACATTTGGTATCAAAAAGTAGAGAGTGGATCATAGTGTTGGCTTGTGTAAGTGTGTCTGGCTTAAGTATTCCTGGGTTCTACCTATTTAAATTAAAGAGGCACATGCAAAACTATATCATAAACTATGAGATAGGGGCATTGATGGCAATCCAAGAACATGCTTGGATGACAAAGGAACTATTTGTCAAATGGTTAGACCATTTTACAGCTAATATCCTTGATGGGGTTTCATCGACAAACATGACCCTTCTCATTTTTGACGGTCATGGTAGCCACGTGGCTTTCAAGACCATCTAAGAATCAAGAAAATTAGGAATAAACCTGCTAACATTGCTTGCTCATACCAGTCAGAAGTTATAGCCATTGGATGTTAGCATTTTTGCTCCATTCAAGGCATATTTTAGAGAGGAAAGAACCATATGGCAAGCTACAAACCCACATATTGATATCAGACGTGAAGAGTTGGCAACTCTTGCAAGCCAAGCTTTCAAAAAAGCGTTGAAACCAAGCAACATTGTTAGTGGGTTTCGTATAATAGGAATTTGGCCACTTAATCAGTCATCCCTTGATAGGGACATGGGGCCAAGTGAGGGATATGTTGTTGAAGATGATATTGCAACTCCTACAACAAAAATGAAGCGGTCACAATGGAAAATGAAGACGATGTTATGGTAGCAGAGACATGCTTGCATCTACTTGGTTACAATGAGGATGTAATAGATGGTTTTGTGTAGGAATATGATGCAAGGGATGTTGTAGTAGAATGTAATGAGGGTGTTGAAACTACAACACACATTCAACCAAAAATCCAACCAGTTTTTTTAGATTTCCAACTAGAAGTCCAACTAGTTATTGCACCTTGCAATGAAGATACAACGACTACATCAGTAGGCCTAAGTTTTCCAACTCAAGTTAGCCAACTAGAATGGATGCACGAAGTAGCCACAAACCTTGGAGTGCAATTAAATTTGATTGATGAAGAAGTCATCCTTTCTATGCCATCCCCACCACACATTGATCCAGTTAAAGTAATACATTACTTCACTATTGCAAGGAATTGGGAAGAGCATACTGATGGTCAAAGTGAAGATGACAATGCAATTAGTGACGAAGAAGCTGATTTTGTGCCATGTACCCCACATGATGGACAACAAAAAATAAGACCAAACAACAAATTATTGAAACTTCCAATGCAGAGGGTGCAAGGAACATCACAACGAGGTTGTTCGGGAGTGCTTCGCCTTAGTAGGCAGTCCTAAGTACTAACATTTGATGCCTTCGTCAAATTATACAATGAACAAGAGGCATAGAAGAAAAGGAAAGAGGAGTTGCAACAATGTAAGAAGGAGCAGATGTTGTAGAGAAAGGCAGAACATGAAGCGGAAGCAATTTAAAAGGAAGCAATGGGGGTTGAGAAGAAAGCAAGGAAAGTGATAGAAGATGAGTAGAAAATGATTAGAATGCGGGAGAAAGCCATTAGACAGGAGTAGGCGAAGGCTAAATGTCTACAAAAGGAAATTGAAAAGAAAGAAAAACAAGCAGAGAGGATAAAACACAAGTCTACAATGGGGAATCCTATACCCCCCAACACCCTATCCTACTTGATATGATGAGCATATTGTCACCAGCCTTTACAACCATCAACAATATGCAAGTTGGAGTGGCTCACAACAAATGGGACTTACTATAGATGCAATCCAAGCATTGCTTGCTCAAATAGCACATGCCTTCAAGGAGGTATTAACCAAGTATCACCTCCTACAAGTGGACCAGACTCAGCTATTGACAGATATCTCATGCCACCTCCTTTTCCTAGCAATATGGAGAACTGATTATGTTCGTATTGAATTTTGTTTTTTGATCAATGTAGCAGTATATTTTGGTGGTCTTCTTTGCATATCGGATCTATTTATTTGCTTCAAGTTATAATTGTGATATGATTATAAGATGTGATAATGTTGCTATTATTATGTTTGAAACCTCACATATGTTTAAGGTGAGAAGTTGAATACAAGCTACGTTTAGTAATATTTTCATATGTTTCAAATATGTTCCATCCATGTTTTTTTGTCGCACACCCAATCAATTATTGCAATTTGATTAAAAATATAGCTATGATATGATTATAAAATGTCCTAATGTTGCTATTGTTTTTTATTAGAACCTCAAATTTGTATCTCTTATATGTTTGATGAGGGTTTCAACCTTCTATTTTTTGTGGTATCACTAATTACACTATGTTTCAATTTTTGTCAATAAAAAAATATAAAACTTTGATTGCAAACACAATTTGCAGACAATAATATATTTTTTGCAGACAATGATATGCTATTATCAGATTGTGTATATATATATATATGCAGACAATGATATATTCTTATTAGATTGTATGTATATATATATACACATACACTCTGATAAGAATATATCATTGTCTTTAAATATATGTCTAACAAGAAATCCACGGGAGATGATGAGTTTAGGACTTAAAGATGCCCAAAAAACTACGATTAGGTAAACCCGTACACGTGGTTTGATGAAGGAACATGGGGCACATGGTTAACAAGGTAATGTGGTCGGGTTGAGATTAAAGTGACCACCTCCTAGTAAACAATAATACATTCTTTGCAGACAATGATATGTTCTTATCAAACTGTATATATGTATTTGCAGACAATGATATATTCTTATTAGATTGTATGTATATATATACATACAATTTGATAAGAATATATACATACAATGATATATTGTATATATGTATTTGTAGACAATGATATATTCTTATCATATTGTATGTATATATATCTGATAATAATATATCATTATCTGTAAATACTAATCATGGGATTTGCAGAAACTGATATGTTCTTATCAGATTATATGTATATATTTGTAGACAATGATATATTCTTATCAGATTGTATGTATATATATATATACAATTTGATAAGAATATATCATTGTCTACAAATTGTAATCATTGTATTTGCGGACAATGATATATTCTTATCAACTTATCAAATTGTATGTATATATATACATACAATCTCATAAGAATATATCATTGTATATAAATATATATTGATAAGAATATGTCATTGTATGCAAATTGTAATAATTGTATTTGTAGACAATGATATATTCTTATTAATTATTAGTATCAAAATTTAACAAAACTACATATTAATTATCAGATTAATTATATATATACATAGACACACATATATATAGCTATATATGTATATACATACAAATATATAATTAATCTAATACTAACTAATCTCATAATTATTCTATACTATTACTCAATTCATCTAACTTTCAGTGATGTATATAAAAACCCATTTTTTTCAGTATTACTAGGTCATTGCCAAAGTAAAGTCAAAGACTTTACCTGTCATTAACACTTAATGTCTTATGTTGATTGTGGAGAAGTCCTTGCATGCCTGCCATTAAGAGACCAATGTAGTTAAATATATTCTTCCAATCAGATAAGCATTTGTAAGAGAAATATATTTATGAACACAATATAACAAAAAATTTAAACATATCATAAAGCATTCGAAGGAAAATTTCCCTATAGAGTTTATTGTGTTAACAAACACAACTTCGTTGGTATGCTGATAATCCACATACTTAAGATTCACCTCTCGACGCTCCTGCTTGCTTGCAAAATAATTGTTATAAACAGGGGTAGTACTCGGTACTCGTAACATTCCCACATCAAATCATCCTTAGAATATTGCATGCACAACAATAAGAGTTTTGATTGGAGCATTAAAATCCACAATGTTTTGATCCTTAGTATGAAGCTGAAAATAACAGTGTATATTGCATACGATGGCACCCTACATGGCAGTGCAATAGAAAGGACATATATATACATGTATATGTATGTGTATACATGTATATGTATATGCATATACATGTACATATACATATATTTATTGACAACCGTGGCACGAAGTTGTTTGAGGGTGCATATTGTAGGTCACATTAAATGTACTTTACAGAAGATTTGAGAACACACATGTAGAAAGATTTGAGAACAAGCATATTCTTTGAAATCTTTCTACACACTTCTCAAACCTTCAGTAAAGTATATTTAATGTGTGCTAGAATACACACCCTCAAAAAACTTCGTGCCATGACTGTCAATAAATAAATGTATATAAATATAAATATACATGTCTATGTATATACATATACAAATTCATACATACATATGTATATACATATATATATACATTCATACATACATATGTTTATACATGTGTATGCATGTGTATATGTATTTGTATATACATATACATATACATATACATATACATGTACATGTGTATATGTATATGCATATATGTAATCTGATTATTGAAACACATAAAATAAGTGGAAGAAAATAGATTAACCCATATAATTGTATGCTGTGATATGATTACATAATGGATAATGCTCATTTGAACAACTCACTGAAAATTGAATAATTTGTATGCCTGAAAATAATGTAAACATTGAGTCCATAAATATAAAAGAGTATATTGAATAATGAAACAGACAACATAAATGTAAATCCACTATACTGATAAATAAAAACATGAATTTAGTTATTCTTGGGTGTACCAACATGAATAAGCTCCCTTTTAAGAGGAATGTGCATAGGTTGCCTTAGTAAGCTCTAAATTTTGTAGAGGATATTTAGGGAATGACCTTGGAAATTCCCTCTTATAAAGTCATTCAAATGTGCAAATTGAATCTTCATAGGAAACAATATGTCATTTCATTTTGTAGTGGCCATTTATGCTCGAGTTCTGTCGTGGCTTTTAGGAAATCAATTTTAAATTTGGTTTAATTGAAAAAATAGGTGGCTTGCATAAATTCAGTCATATATATGAATTATAATATATATATTTTTTATTGTATGTACTAAGCTGAATTTTGCAAAGGATATGCAATGAAAGCATAGGAGAATTCGTAATGAAAATGACATTGGAAATTCACTCTTATATAATCATTCGAATGTGTATATTGAATGCATTGAATTGTGGTGATTGACTTTCAAATTTGAATTTTCCTACCAAAAAATCAGTCATTTCATACTATAGTGGCCATTTATGCCTAATTTCAATGGCGTGTTGAATGAAAAAAAGCCTATTTATAATTATCAATAAACCTATTTCAAGTTACGTTTGTATGTGGGCCCGCTCAATATATCACATGGGTTTGCTAGGAGGTGGGTGCTTTAATCTCAACCCGAACACATTACCATGTTAACCACATGCCACATACGCCTTCAACAAACCACATGTATGGGTTTACCAAACTGTAGGTTGTTGGGCATCTTTAAGCCCTAAACTCATCATCTCCCGCAGTTTTCTTCCTCATTTTCACCTCTATTATCCATATAAGATTATACTATATATATATATCATATTACATATGTATAGTCTTATATAGATATATATCTATATCAGATTACATATGTATAGTCTTATATGGATATATATCTATATCAGATATCTATATAAGATTTTTTATATATATATGCCAAAATTGACATCAAAATTGACATCCCTAAGATACCAAAAAATAAAGTGTTGATTGAGGCTATGGAGAAAGCAAGTATAAAATTTTATGCAAAGTATATGGAGGTTGCCATGGATGATAACAGTTGCATAGTGACTATCCATTGTTATTGTTAACCGAGGTTTAGAAGCGATGGGAGAATAGTTCATGGGGAAGGAAACTAATTGTGCAAAAGCGAAGAGTTGCATTAAATGTCTTTGATCTATTTAAAGTCATGCTTGTGAATATTAAGGTTTGTTTTATTCTTCAAGAAGTTGGTTTTACCTCTAAGTTGGAAAAGAAAACTCTACTTGAACCAGTATTGGTTTTACCTCTTTGTAGTTGGATGATATTTTTAGCATCTGTGGGTTTCCATGAGGATATGAACAAATGCAAAGTAATTGAGTTATAGGGATATTAAATTGATAATGCCAATGTGTTTATTAAAGATAACTGAGTTTAGGGATATATGACAAGAAACGTGGGCATTATTAAATGACAGATATTGATAGAGGATCATGTTAAGGTCCATGTGATGAAACCATACACAACTTGATATGATGAAACACTACAGGGTATGACTATATAAATATTCTTATTTGTATATATATATATCATTAGTATACAATGATATATTTTTATCAGATTGTATATATATATATATACAGTCATGCCATGTATATATATATATATATATATATATATATATATATATATATATATATATATACAATTTGATAAGAACATATCATTGTCTGAAAATAATATATCATTGCTTGCAAAAAAATATATACATTTTGATAATAACATATCATTGTTTGAAAATAATATATCATTGTCTGCAAAAATATATATACAATCTGATAAGAACATATCATTGTCTGAAAATAATATATCATTCTTTGCAAAAATATATATACAATGTGATTAGAACATATCATTGTTTATGAAGCTTCATGTGATGAAACCCTACATGGCTTGATATGATGAAACCCTACATGACATGATTGTGTATATATATATATATATAATTGTTTGCAAATTGTAATCTTAAAACCGGTTGATAAATTGGTACAAAAATTGTATACCCATTAATTTTCATGATTATAGTGTAGGGATTCGAAGAGAATCCGACAAAATCTATATACCCATTTAATTTCATGTGCATATTATAATTATTGAAAATAGAAAATGTCTACCCATTAACTCGTATCCTGAAACCACTCAATAATTTGGGGCAAAAACTGAAAACCCATAAAATTTCATGATTATACCGGCGTTTGATAGTATACCCATTAAATTTCATGATTATACTTGGTCAAAATTTTGTTAATGTTCTGTTTAAATCACATTACATGTGATTAGTTCATAGAATAATGTAAAAAAAAATCATAGCAGTCAAACCCTCGATGCCATAGACAAAATAATTCACGAGGGATCAAATTTCTACCAATCACATGTAAATATAAATGATTACAGTCAAACCCTTAATGCCATACAGAGAAATGATTTTTAAACACACCAAAATGCACTCAAACACTGTCGACACCAACAAAAACCCACTGTTGAACAAACAATATTGTAGGTGAAGAGAGGTGGAGACGTTACCTGCAGCAGAAGGGAGTTGAAGGAAGTCACCATGGTCACATGAGGTCGTGTCAACGTTGGGAGGGAAAACCACAACGAAAATGACAAAAAAATCTGTAGGAGATGACGAGTTTAGGGCTTAAAGATGCCCAACAATTCGCGGTTAGGTAAACTCATACGCGTGGTTTGATGAAGGCATATGGGGCACGTGGTTAACAATGTAATGTGGTCGGGTTGAGATTCAAGCGACCACCTCCTAGCGGACCCACGTGATATATTGAGCGGGCCCACATACAAACGTAACTTGAAATAGGTTTATTGATAATTATAAATAGGCTTTTTTAAATTTTTTTTTGACTTTTTAATGAATAGGGATCGGCGAAGTAATGAAAATGTAGCGGATGGAGGTCCAAAAATACCTTTTTTGAGCACCTCACTTTATGGGTTCAACAAGACACTTTTTAAATACCCATAAGCCAATTTTTTTTTTTTAAGGTCCTAACTCGCTTACGGAGAAGCCCAAAAAAAACCGAAGAAATCAGACCTATTTTCCACTTTGCACGGATGCACGAAACTAGCCCTGGCGACTACTGGTACGTCTCTCTAGTTACTTTTGTGAGTATTGTATGATGTGCAACACCCTATGAATAGGTGTATCACATAAAGACAGCTTATTCAAGATCTAATTGACATAGAGCTTTGCTTATTCACTTTAAATCCATTATAATTTGTGATATAAACACGAGGATACATCATTGCTGCTTCTCTTTTCTCATTGCAAGCCCTAATCAACATTTTCTCCTCTGCGTAAACTTGGGCACAGGGAGCACAAGGCGGTATAATACAATTTAGATTCTTGATAAAACCAATACACGGGCACTGAGAGCTGACTAGCCTTCTTCAATCGCTGTGATAAGAATTCCATCTTTCAGAGATTAACTTGGTAAGTTTGCTCTCTGTTTTTCCTTCTCGATTTGTTGTTTTTAGTTTTTGTCATTTTTGCGGGCAATAAATCGTGGCCTTCTCAGAAATATCAATAGAAACAAATTTTAGGGCATCTGTTATAGTCAGGGGTCTTTAAATGCGCATTATTCATAGTTTGTTAGCACTGTATTACTTTTTTTTCCGTCCCCTTTGAATTTAAAACAAAGCAGGCATGTCAATATTAGTGATTTTTTTGGCACCTGACCTTATAAACTGATTGGAAGGTATAGTATTTCTGAACCAGATCCATTGCGCGGACAGGTCTTTATTATTGGTGTTACTTTTTATTCTCACTAGATTGCTGGACTTTTCCTGCTGTGATCATTGCCATTGTTGGGTCTGAGTAATCGGCCTTATTCACTTTTTATATGCTAGTTTTAAGTTCATTCCGTATTCAGCTTTGTTGATTTCATTAGAGAAGGTTTTGCCTTCCTGCTAGTTTGCTGTCTTCCATTTATGCACAACCCTCCCCTCGAGTCTTTATGATACTCTCAAGTTTTCAGGAAGTTCTTCTAAGGAATTTGGTCTGTGTTGCTACTATACTCTTGTTGTTTGAAGACCAGCATTGCAACTTCCTTCTTTGGTTCTTTTGTTCTTCAGTTTGTAAGGTTTAATTGGTCTGATCTGTAATATTTGGGTGATGTATAATTGTTCGGTTTTCTTGGCAGCTTCTCTTTTAAGGACTGCTGATTATTTTGTATATTTCCATTGATCAATACAAAAAATAAAATAAAATCGTTGTATGCTTTCACATGTCAAACGATGATATACTTAATTAAAGTTGTGTTGCTCTCGCATAACAATAGAAGTCTATTAGGAAGTTATCAATTTTAATGGGCGGTTTTTTACATATATCTCCTTTCTTTATCCATTTTCATTTCTCTTAAAGAAAACGTTTAATTTGCACCTCGTTTTCACTTTGATTTTTGCAAATGAATTTAATGCAGAAGCTATGGTCCATATGTTGAGTATTCTGAACGGGGTTAATTCAAGAAAATTAAGTCTCTGCTGACGGATTTTTTCAACTGCAACGCAGATTTACATGTTAGCTTGTGAATTCATCAGAACCTCTTTAATTTTTGGTGACGATATAATGCTCTAGCTAAATTAATTTAACTTCCACTTTAGATAAACAAGAAATTGTGCTCTTTGTTGATTTTCTGAGTGTTCAGTATAACGGTATATTTCCTTATGGTGCATTGCTTTTGTTTGAATGAACTGTGTACTATAAAGGCTATAGAAGCTATTCGAGTTTTTCTCTCAATTTTTTTTTTCGAACTAATTTGATGTCTTATATGGGTTATTTTGTAGTTTTATTTATATTGAAGCATAAAAATGCTTGTAAAAATGTTTCAACAGGGAAATGCCTCTGCCCAAATCTTTGCATACAGCTGATAATAATTTTTTAAAAATCGCTTGCACAGTTTATAGTTTATAAAATTGGATTTCTACTGACAATTTTTTTTTTAATAATCGATGTTTTGGATCAGATAATATGGTCTTAGGCATCGATTCTCAAATACTTTGTTACTGCTATTACAAAAATATAATTACCAGTTCTTTATTTGTAGGTATAATAAACTTCCCAACATGAAACCTAAGTTCAATGCTTTTGTTTCAAAAATTTAATTCAATAAATTCTCCAATGGATGATATAAAGATTAGAATATCATATAGCATGATATAAAGACTTTATAAACAATAAAACTACTATAAACTTGAATGCCATTTAAAACATACACAATTAATATTCATTGTCCAAACTTCAAGTTCAATATTAAAATAATAGTAATAATATCAAGTTCAACACTTTATCATCAAATGGATCTTCTAAATCACCACCACCACCACCACCACCACCCTCATCCTCATCATTGTCATCATCGTTGTCATCGTCATCACCATCACCATCACCATCACCAGCACCAGCACCAGCATCAGCACCAGCACCAGCACCAGCATTGTCGTTGTCGTCGTCGTCGTCGTCTTCATCGCCATCGTCATCATCGTCATCATTATCGTCATTATCATCGTCGTCATCGTCATCATCATCATCATCATCATCATCATCATCAGATGTAAGAACATTAGTTGAACCACAAGCAACGTCAATGGCATTGCTAGTGCCATTTGCACTAAAAGTGTGCTGGCTTTCAGAATCCTCATATGCAATATGTTGGAAAGTGGAAACATCCAAATCTGTATGCGTTGGCTTTATATCCCACAACTTTGTGTCCTCTTCCTTGTGTTAGTGTAATTAAATTAATTATTACACTAGCATAAGTTAACTTAGGTCATATATCATTTAGTCCTAGGTTGCATCTTAAATAAATCATTTAATAATGGGGTAATGTCCCCTTCGTTGTTTGTAGGGATAAGATTCCTTCTAGAACATGAGTTGTCCTTCTAGAACTTATCTCAACATTTAATAATTTCCTAAATAGGGTTCACATGTTGTCACATGTTGTTAGATCATTACACATGGCAACATCTTATGCATCTTAGGTTTTCTCTTTTGCCTATATAATCAGGCATTTTGTACATTTGTAATCATCCAATCTCATAATGTAGATCAATAATAGAATCTCCATTGTGCATGCCTAGTTGCAACACTTTCTTTGTGGTTGACTATCTTTCCTGGCAAAGGTCCTCCATTGAAGAATGCAGCTTCAGGGACCTTGTGCATCCATAATCTCAACATGGTATCAGAGCATGTTGAATTCTAACACCTTGTAAACATGTTGTTTGTGCGAAAGGAGATGCAAGTTGGAATGCATGTATACTAAGTTCTTTGCTCTTTTGGAGTGCAATCTATTGCGTTTTACTAAGTGGTTGAAAGAATATGTGCTCCAATCCTCTCAGATGCAAATGAACTAGCAACCTATGAAGACAAAGTAAACAATTAAAGTTATACATTATATTTCTTAAAACTTTAAGGACTAAAAATAGAAATATTAATCTTACTTGTGATAAAATTTTGATTGCGAGGGGTTGCAGGTGTTGGAAGAATTGGCCATGGAAGTACCACCAACTATGAGCATCCTTCTTAAACCTATCATGAAGAGCCTCAATACTTTGACCATTTGAGTGCACAAAATCAATGAACTCATTCGTGATTGCATCTCGCAATTCCATTTCAGAGAAGAGTCTATGGAATGCTGCCTTGTACCCTCCAACTACTTCAAAATCTCTATATGGGGGAAGCACTGTAGTATAGCTTTAATCTTAGCACAAAAAGAATCTCAACACTATAGTATTTTCAATTTTGGAGTCAATGCGAAGGCAAGAAGATGTAATGAAGTGGTCATTTTGTTCCATTGCACTTGTTTGAAGAAAGTCTCTTGAGGGTCTTGCTCTTTCGCATTTATGATGCTCTTCATCTTCTCAAGCATTGAGTCGATACCATCATATATTTCTCCAATGCAAGGCTTGTCCAATAGCAAATCATGCTCAAAATGGGCTCAGTGAAGCTAAGGAGGTACACCACATGATCCCACCATGAGTCATCTATTATCATTTGTTTTATTTTGGTTGCCTTGTTAGAGTTGCTCTGCCGCCATATAGACCAATTTTGGCTAATCACCATGCTAGAAAGTGCCTCTCCAATTTTCTTTCAGATGATTGTGTTAGAGGCAAAACGGATCTTTGCAACCTATTAAAAATACAAAATAAAATAATTAAAATTTAAAAACAAACTTAAAAAATTAAAGGAGAATTAGAATACACAATCAAATTATGAGAATGTAAAATTTTATGCTACTTCACTTACCTTCAATAGCTCCAATTTTGAAAATGATTTGAAAATGCCTTGAGACTTGTGGTGGTTGGCGATGAACATTTGGATGTCCTCAACCTCTGCATACAACTCTTTGATGCAATCAATTTTATTCCAATCTTTTGTAGCATAAAATTGAGAGAGTGGACCACACAAGGTGTCTAAAAGATATGTGAATATCGTTCCTCAACCAACAAACTGGCTGCTCTACAATTCTTTGCGTTGTTCGTTACTACTTGAACAATGTTATGGGGACCCACTTCCTCATTGGCTGCAATGAGAATATTAGAAATAAATTGGCTATCTTTCACTTGTCCCTCACAATCAACAACTTTCAAAAATATTGCCCCTTTAGGGGACATTGCTATGACATTGATCAAGGGCCAATTTTTTGCATCTTTCCACCCATCTAAAACAATGGATACACCTATCTCAACATATAAATCCCTTATGGGTTGCAATGCATCTTCAACATTCTTGACCTCTTTTTCCAATAAGGTGCCATGCACCTTCTCATAACTTGGGTCTTTGTACCCTTTTGGAGCTTCACTAACTGTTTTCAACATCTCTTTTCAATATGGAGAGCAAACAACATTAAAAGACAATCTATTTGCATAAATACATCTTGCTACATGTTGGTCGGCAATGTCTCGACTCTCATTTTGAAATGCACTTTCCAAAGGCCCCTTTGGTTTTTTGCTTGTAATGAGTTGTTCACTTTGAGGATGAGGAGTGGCAAAAAAATAGATGGTTTTCTACCACAACATTGGGACTAGATGCAGGCTGCTTTCCCTTTGATCTGTTTTTTTTTTAATTAAGGGGTGACTTGATTTACGGCCCGCTCATTCATTTGCTTGTTCTTGCTCTATAATATATTCTATCACTGTCTTTGATGGCACAACTACACCATTCTTTCCAAGGCAAGGTTTGATGCCTTGTCCAACTGTTCCACACAAATGAGCTTTCACTTGACTATATGAACTAGAATATCTAACATTACACCCATTGCAAATCCAAATGTAAACCCCACCACTTGGAACGTGTTGTATCATTTGAACATATTTTCACAGAGGAGAATTTAGATCTATTTTGAATTTACATTGAGCCGTTGAGCTAAAACTAGTTGCCATTGTGATTCCTATGACAAGAAATTTTGTAAACAACACATAAAAACAAAAACAAAAAATTGAACACAAAAAATAGATATACAAAACCTAGCTTTTTTGAATCTTTGATACATTCCTAGAAGAAAGGAAAAAAAATATAGATAAACAAAGAAAAAAAATGTTTCTTTTTGTAAAACAAAAATGAAGGGAAAAAATTGATAGAAACTTACCTCTTTGTAAAAAATTCCTTTTATAATCTTCATGACAGCCAATAAACACTTGTAAATGTGTAGGAATGATAAGGCAATTGATGTAGAACCTTCAAAGATCAATCTTCAACTCTCTTTGTTGATCCAACAAGCAAAAAAATAATCAGCCTCTTGGAATGATATTTGCTGTTTGCAAAAGAAATGATACAAAATAGACTTGTTTTGGTGTTTAATGTGTTTTGGAAGTCAATATTAGGGTTCATTTGAGTGCCCAGTCAAATCAATTGAATAAATTGATTACAAAAAGCAATTTTTTTTTAAAAAATTGTCAAAAATAGACGCGGTTGAGATGGGTTTGTCTGAGGCGAACCAGGTGGCCTTTGGTTGCACTTGGCCCGGTCCCACAAGTGAGCTGGACTGGTACCCGGATCCGGTTTGAACCGGACCGGGATCTGTCCGGTACCTTGCAGGATCCGGTAACACAGTCTATAAACTAATGCCCTTAAGTATTTAAGATTATTTTTCTTTTTCATTTTTTCTGCTTGTGTAATATATATGATTATAATTAATTGGCTTGTAGATGTTTTTTAAACAATACTGCATTTTATCCATAGAGTTGAGTAATATTGTCTTATTATAAATTTGTAAAACATCCGAGCATTTACCTTCTCTTGGTGCTTGTTATATTTTGAAGCTTTGAAACAAAGACTTTTTACTTTATAGTAGTATACCATCAATATTTAGATATTCTGTAGAAATCTTAATATTACAAAAAAATAATTTAAAATTTATTGTAAATTTTAGAACACTTCTCAATCACACTTAGGCTTGAATATATTTTTGTCCAAAGCTCTATGGCGTTTGGAAATTTGAGCCACTGCAGTGAACACACTATTTGACCTTTAAATGCTATGGGAAATTTAAGAAAAGGAATGATTATTTGATTCTGTTGAATTAAATGAAAGGTTTATAAAATCATGTGGATTTTAAAGCCCAAAAACTTCAGTGGTTAAAACTATTTCACTCTATTGAAGAACATAGTTTTCTCAGTATAATTAAGCAGACACCATCCATATTTAAATACAATTTCAATCACCAAAGTACCAACAGAAATCAGAGGCAATGGATCTTTTGTTTTATTTCCTTTCTTTCCTATAAATCCGAATTAAATTTGTTATGTATTTGGTATTTCAAGTCACTCATTATTCTTATTGTATTAAGAAATATCTCTACACATTAATTTTTATTTTGTAGTTGAAATTATTAGTAATCTGGAAAAAAAACTCAGGGTTTCACTTAGGGTTTTACGTAGTTAGCAATACATCCTTTTTTTTTTCTTTCTTCTAACTGATTGAGATTGTGAGGGAGGGGATTCAGTTTAGTGGAGGAGCGAGGGATTTGCAGGCGCAACACTCCACTCGGCAATCATGGGTAACAACACTCCTTCCTTAATTGTTGCTTTACATATTTTCAATTTTTTCTCCAAGTTGATTCTTTTTTCTTTGATTGAAATGTTTCTTCGTATTAGCTTTATTTGTTATTGGACGTATATCTGATACCTAATGCTGCATTGATGCAGGGATCTCACGAGATTCAATGCACAAGAGGCGTGCAACGGGAGGAAAGAAGAAGCAATGGAGAAAAAAACGGAAGTAAGGTCTTTGTTTACCTTTTAAATTTTATGTGAATAATCCTCATTTTCATTTTATGTTCTTCGTTTGCCATTTGCTTATTGTATTGGGGATTTTATAACTATATAATGTATGGATTTTAGGTGGTTTTGATAACATTTGACTGTAGGGATTTTGCTTCTTTCTTTGAAAGTTTAAATTGTGAGCATTTTCTATCATTTAGGTATCAGTGAATTTAAAGATGTTATAATAAGATAAAAGCTGTGATGTAGATTGTCAAAGGGGCTTCCATTCATTACAAGGCTTATCTCTATGCTCCCCAGTAATGTGTACGCTGCCTAAAATGACCCCATTTCCTATAGGGGATGTAGGGACAGGTAGGAAACATCCCCACACCGTTTTTTTTTTACAAAATTTTGGATATGTCTCCGGGATGGAAAAAAAAAATTGCTGGGTATGTTAGGGGACATTCAGACGTCCCCCAATCTATCCTAGGGACGGCTAGCTGTCCTCTAACATACCCAGGCACATCAGTTAATAGTTTTTTTAAAAAACTTACAACCAATCAATCCCTATTTGGTTTATGACATGCCCATCTAAGAATTATAAAAAGATGAAAATACTACGTGTCATGTAGGTCTTTGTGGTTTTGAAGGTCTTCATTTTGTCTTGGTTCCTTGATCCTGCTGGGGCTATACCCCAGACCCCTGCGAGGGGTGCTGCTCCTCAACCTTGTTGGTGGTGTTGCCCCAAATCCTCACCAAACTATAAGTATACATATCCCCTGTTGGAGATCTCTGCATCTTCACAGTTGAAGTCACAGTCAAGGATGATCTTGTTTCATACATTGGATAGCTTTTTCAATATACAAGGACTGCCATAGACAAAGTTGGCATGCGACAGACATTATACTACTGAATATGAGTTAAGTCACAATTGGCAGTAAATGCCACTTTTATAATGCAAAAATGTATCAATCATGCTCTGAACAGACAACTCATAGAACAATCCCATCTATTAGTATCTCAGCCGAGGTCAAACTGGAACATAACCAGTTATCTTCTTACTTAACCATTCCTTGTTGTTAATGAGTTTGACAACAGAACATGTAGTCTTGAAGGCTTTAGGAAAACTTCAATAATAAATCCCTCACCTGAATATACACACCAGTTAGGCATGTTTTTATTAACACATGTTCATACATATATATAAAGAACATCATAATTTCTATTCAGTTACCCACGTTCACAAAGGTTCTATAATGTCTATGATGAATGTATGATGATTGATCAATGTTATCATATGAATATAAATGAAATTTCCTTTTATTTTAAAAATTTCCCTGTTTTTTAATAGCTTGCCCTGTCCTCCCCTAAGAAAAGGCCAAAAAAAAGTACAACCATACCGGAAACATGTACTTCCATCCCTTGCCATCCCCTTCCTGGAAACTTGGGGGGATCATATCTTATCATTGATATGAGTTACAATTTCTTGATTTAGAGTTAATGGGTTTTCAAAAGTTTTGATGGAGTTTAAGATCTGCAAATTTACTTCTTGATTGTTTGGCGTTGGTTTGGGCGATAGTATGCTTCAAATGCTTGGAATTGTAAATTACAATCAATTGATGGTTTGCTGAAGGTTAGGGTTTGTATCCACAATGGTGTGGTTGTGGATTAAGTGGTTGAAATTACAATGGAAGAACTAAAATAGTTAACCATTGATTTCTAACAGGTGAAAATATTTGGATTTGGGTTGTCTTATCTTGAAACAACACTAATATATCACTCAGTTAATTTCAAACACAGGCATTTGCCGCTGTATTTACCCAAGCGTTTACATGTGGAAATGCCAAATGTCTCAATATGTTTGGATTTTTGAGTTAGAATTTTAAACCTTTTGTTTGTTTGGGCCATCTAGGTACGAGCTGGGAAGACAGCCTGCAATGACAAAGCTCTCAAGCAACAAGACAGTTAGAAGGGTACGCGTGAGAGGAGCAAATGTGAAATGGAGAGCTCTAAGGTTGGATTCTGGTAATTACTCTTGGGGTTCTGAGGCTGTGACTAGGAAAACACGTTTATTGGATGTGGTGTACAATGCGTCCAATAATGAGCTTGTGAGAACACAGACTTTGGTTAAGAGTGCTATTGTTCAGGTTGATGCTGCCCCTTTCCGTATTTGGTATCAGCAGCACTATGGCCAGGATATTGGCAGGAAGAAGAAGACTCCTGCTGTTTCAAAGAAAGAAACTGAGGTATGTAAGCAATAATCTGTTAGTTGACTAAATTTGCTTGATAGAAAAAAAAAATGCTCCTTAACTGTCAGCTTACTTCAAATACTTCATTCATTCTTTTTGAGCTGCAATTAATTTGTTTATACTTTTCTTGTGCATCCATAGGAAGGAGAAGCTGCCTCAGAAGAGAAGAGTAGAAGCAAACATGTATTAAGAAAGGTGGAGAAACGTAGTGAAGGTCACAAACTTGACCCACATATGGAAGAACAGTTTGCTGGTGGCAAGCTCATGGCATGTATTGCCTCTCGCCCTGGACAGTGTGGGCGTGCTGATGGGTATGGACGCATCTTTTGATTCTGTTGAAACTTAAGACCCATAAGCTAATTCTGAACTTAAGCTAGATGTTTGTTTTGCTCTTTTTTTATTTTTTATTTTATGTTATTATTTTTATTAATAACTATGATTGTGCTATTTGATTTTTTTTCCAGATACATTCTTGAAGGCAAAGAGCTTGAATTTTACATGAAAAAGTTGCAGAGGAAGAAAGGAAAGGGTGCTGCTGGTGCTGCTTAAGAATCATTCATTTTAGATTCTTGAGGCATTTGTTAACATTATTTTTTCTGGTGAACAATTTTGAGTCAGACTTAGAGTAAAAATTTCTGGTAATGGCCACGGAGGAATTTGCTTTTGTTATTCCTATTAATTCCCTTTTATTTCTTGGATCAGAAATAAAATGTCACTGTCAAAGACCATACTATTTTATGTGCTCTCTCAGTAGGGTTTAACAGATTTGGCCTTCTTATTTATTTGCACAGATGCCCGTACTTCAAATCCGTCTCTGGAGACGCTAGTTTTCCTGGCAAGGATGTTATGCCCATATCTTTTTTCTTACTCGTGGAAACTTCATTTTCTCTAGGTATAGAAATAAACAAATCAAAGCTGAGCCCACATGATAAGTTTTTGGAACATAAGTTGCTTCCATATCTTCTTTCTTAATGTTGTAAATTCATATTCTTGTGGCTTAGAAATAAGCAAATTCAAGCTTGAGACCAAATTCCAATTTTTTCTTTGCATACAAGTAGTATTAGATTTGAAATGCTTAGATAACAAATTACTACAAGACATGTATTACTCTAACCTATCTTCACAATTCTTTGAAATGCTTAGATAACAAATTACTACAAGACATGTATTACTCTAACCTATCTTCACAATTCTTTGAACTGAAGGCAACACTTCTTTAGGGGAGGGCAAATAGTCGAGCATAAGCAACTGGTGCAAGGAACCATTTAGTTAATATATCTATCTAAACATTAATTTTAACGGAAGGCAACTCTTATTTAGGAGAGAGGAGAAAACAGTAGTTGAGTGAGCTTGAATAGTTAAGATGGTCGTTAGAGATTTAAGTTTCATTTCTTGTTAGAATGAAAGTTATTAGATTGAATTTTCGAAACTAGAGTTTAAATGAAAGATGTTCAATCACAAGAGGTATCATCTAAAACCTAGCAAATCATTTAATGACACTGGTGGACTTAATGTATGGTATAGTGTATAATTAACCAAGCTTCCAACTTCATTCCATGAAAAATTTGTAAGTTGTTGGTTCTATGGTTTAGGTTTGTAAATGTGGCAAGATTATTTTTGGATTTGGATTTGCTCGTATAAAAAACATCTAAAAATTATATATATATATCATATAGCATTATATAAGCAAACAACAAAACCACCGTAAACTTAATGTCATTTAAAATATATATGATAAATATTATAAAATATTCATCGTTTAAATTTCAAGTTCAATATTTAAATAATAGTATCAAGTTCAACAATTAATTTTAAACTTTTAATTATCAATATCATCATCATCATCATCATTGACATTAGATATTGTAGTAACATTAGATGAAGCACAAGCAATGCTAGTGTCATTATGACTTGCACTAAAAGTATGTTGGCTCTTGAACTCCTCAAATGTGATGTGTTGAGGTGTCATGCCCGTTAAGAAAGGAATTGTAACCTTAAGAAAAATAAGATTGTTGTCCAAAATAATAATCTTAGTTGTTCTAAAAAAGGATTGATGAGAGGTTGATTAAGGGAGCGATTTCAAAGAAGGCATAAAATTGATAATTAAAAAAGGTTTAAGGGCAATACTTGGTTATGAAGGGATGTATACCTTGCCAAGGTAAAAATAGTAATGAAAAGATGTGACTCTCCCCACCATGGAAGATAGGATATCTGTTGGAAATTAAAAAAATATTATTGGGAAGTAAGTTTGAGAATATAACCAATTGCATAGAGACCTTCACAAATGAGAGAAGCAAAACTATTTTACCAAAGAGGAATGCTCAATATGAAATGATAAAATACATTATAATACAGGTTTATATAGCCATGAAAAATGCCAAATGGGTGAGCAACCACCCAATATAGGGATACGGGAAAGAAAACTAATTTCTTGGTTTAATAAATTAAATGCAACTAAACTATAGTCTACCTAAGTAAAACTTAAGTAAATATGCATTTACTCTAACACCCCCTTTTAAGTGCAACTTAGGGAGAATGAATGCAATATGAAGATGCAATATGGGTCTTGGCTACACAACCATTTTAGGTACCCATTTACAATGCAAAAAGAAATCTCTCAAAAAGGATGCATGGATGGAGGACTCAATCATACCCCCCAAGTATTACATACTTCATGTATATACAATCAATGCCGCACCCCCTCCTGCCGCCCCCCACCATAAGAGGGAAAGTGAGAGACTATATAGCCCCCCCACAATGAAGAAGCTCCATTGCTAATGAAGGATGCCTGAAGACAAAAGATGATCCAGTGCCTGCAAGCAACACCTCTTCCCTTAGGAAGAAACATGTCCACTAGATGAAGGAACCACTCCATATCCAACTGAGAAGGGGAAGGAGGTCTCCAAACAGAGCAATCCATCACATGATCATGATCAAACACAGCCAAGAAATGCGACAAATCAAGAGAAGGCACAACCAAGTTAACCTCCAAAAACAATCTGAGTGAATCAACTGCCATGCTGCAATTGTCATCAAAGAGGAGAGAAATCTCCTCAAGTGAATCTTCCAAATTTGCAAGGTGAGTCTCTACAAACAAATCAGAGATGCTTGTTAAGTACTCATCCAACACAACAAGATATGGAGGATCAAAGATAGCTTGCTGTGCTGGAAACCCAACCTTTGAAGCAATAGAAATAGTATCAACACGAGTTTGAAGTACCCCAAAATGCAGATGACCGATATTACTATCAGCACTGGTCAAGGGTGTGAGGTACATAGTCATCCTCCTTAACAAAGTGAGAGAAGCTATACAGTTTTGACAATCAACATTACTAACAACAATGAGTTTTCCAGAATCAGCTTCTCTGATAAACACATAATTGGCTGTAAACTCCACACTCTTAGGGACTTCACCATGTGTTATCTGGTATATAGACAGAAGATTTGTGTTCAACTTTGGAATGCACAATACATCTCGAAAGCAACCATCACCTACGTCAACAGTACCTATCCCCCGAACATCCAACAACGTATTGTTCCCCAACAAAATTTTGGAAGTGTCAGAGGGGTGCAAACCCATGAAAGGATAGGGTGAAGAACTCATGTGGTGAGATGCACCAGAATCCAGGAACCATCTATCACACCGAAAATCAACTGCAGAAGTGACCAGTGCATTTCCCTTACCCATGTAGTGCTTATCTTCTTTACTGTTTGCAATGCCTACACTACCAAACTGTGTGAGCTTGGTGGATGGAGCAGATGAAGATGTAGAGGCTGTAGAAGGAGTCACAAAAGATGGCAGTGGGATATTTTTTTTCTGGAGAAGGTGGGAGAGCTCATCTATTTTCTTTGTGTAACAATGATGCTCATCGTGCCCCTTCTTTTTATAGTATACACAACTGACTTTCTCCTTCTTTGGCTTTTCTTCTTTTGTAGTGGTGGGGATCTCATTTGACTCTGTTTTAGGTTTAGGCTTCTTCCCCTTACTCTGTGAGCCTTGTGCAACCAATGCATGATTTGTAGGGACCCCCTCCAACTAGGCAAGTTTGGCTTGCTCCCTTGTTAACCGATCATAGAAGGTCTCAAAAGAGGGCATCTAGAATGCACTACCTAAGGCATCCATTGTGGAGTAAAAGGTAGAGGAAAACACAACAAAATGGCCTCTTAGACAAAATCAAGAAAATAGACTCCTTATCGGTTTTGATCTTTCCACATCTTGCTAGTTGTGACCTTACTGATTTGAATTTCACTAGGACGTCATCAATAGTAGGAAATGCCTCAGGGATAAGAGAGTTTACTCAACCTCCAATTGCAATGCACGAATCTCGCTAACCTGACCAAATAGGTTTTCTAACTTATCCCAAATTTCTTTGGGTGTACCCAACTCATCAACATCGAAAATGAGACTATCTGAAAAATTTAACTTCATCAACCCCATAGCTTGGTCACATTTATTTTGCTTGACAAATATTTCATATTCTTTGGTGAAGGTGGGTTGGGTAGCATTTAAAGTGGACCACAGACCCTAGGATTGAAGCAATCTACGCATTTTAATTTTCCAGGTGTGGTAATTGTGGGGAGTTAGTAATTCAATAGATGCAGGGGGATCCGTGATAAAAATTGCACTAAAAGGAAAAATTAATCCAAACTGATAAAAACAACCAATAGAGTAGCCTCTACAATTTAATTTTCATCACTTTTTAAAAAAAATTCTCCAACCAAATAGCTGATTTTAGGAAAAAAGATTTGAGCAAAAATATTTATGCACCTTGACCCCCAATCCAATTGTGGCCACCTGACAAACACTTCACAAGGCTTAGTCACTGACTCCACAACGCATAGAGGGTCCATTGCACCAACAACTTGGGCACATGAGCTTCCACAAAGACTCCACGTGAGCCTTTACTCACACTAACATATGCAAGGCGAAGGTATATAAATACTAGGAAACCTTCTCACACAACCAATGTGGGATTGAAGATCCCAAGAGAACTTGGAGAGAACTTGACATAGGCCCACCTCCAAACCCTAGCCAAATATTTAATTGCAACAACTTTATAATATATAAAGTTAAAAGAATGTAGATTTTAAATGTTATTTACGGCTGCAGATGCCAAACCCCTCTTGCAACCTCTAGATGCCTCTCTCAAGAATTGCACCTCTGGAAATCAACACAACCACCAGAATAAATGAAGCACCCTCAGTAGCAGTTCCAAAAGACATCTCCAAAGAAAAAACGCACGACCTCCTCCAACTGTGCCTCACATGAAGGATTTCAAGCTCTCTGAGAGCTCCCACATAGATTCTCCTCACTGATATCTATGGCCTCCAGTCAAAAACGCTTAGCCACTAGTCTCAATGCCTCTTCTAGAAAATCATGGCCTCTAAAGGCAATATGCGACCTTCACAAAAGCAAGGGAGAAATCCGACGTATATTCTCATGCCTCCACATAGAAATCGAGCCCTCCTCCAAACTTAGAAATCGGGCCAAAAAAGGTAATTCAAGCCTCCTCTCTCCAAATGCACCAACAACAACAATATATCACTACCTTCATGAGATAATCTTTGAAATTTACAAAATTTCAAATGCCGAAATAAACGATCTCACAAATCTCTAGCCACAACTCTCCGACAAAAACTCTCAGGGAAGATACTGCAAATTGTGAGGCTTTGATACCATGATAGAGCAACAAATTCCCAGGAAAACCAATTGCACAAAGACCTTCACAAATGAGAGAAGCAAATCTATTTTACCGAAGAGGAATGCTCAATATGAGATGATAAAATACACTATAATATAGGCTTATAAAGCCATGAAAAAGGCCAAACGAGTGAGCAACTACCCAATACGGGAAAGAAAACTATTTTCCCAGTTTAATAAATTAAATGCAACTAAACTATAGTCTACCTAAGTAAAACTTAAGTAAATACGCATTTACTCTAACATATATATATATATAGTGTTTTGCAAATAGGGAGGCTGATCAACTTTTTGAAAACTATTTTCCTAGTTTAATAAATTAAATGCAACTAAACTATAGTCTACCTAAGTAAAACTTAAGTAAATACGCATTTACTCTAACATATATATATATAGCGTTTTGCAAATAGGGAGGCTGATCAACTTTTTGAGTTCATGAGGTGAAGTATCGATCTTTCTTTCATCAAGCATACCATCTCGAGATATAGCGCTCGTGGGTTGGGAGACGTATGAGTGCTCCTAAGCTTGTTGAGGAAGATAGTTTTCATGCATTTTATCAAGCATGCCACCCTAAGATGATGGAATGGAGCTCTTGCCATGCTCCTGGGTTGGGAGGCGAATGAGTGCTCTTGGGCTTGATCAAGGAGGATGAAGCACCTCCAAGGTGGATTAAGGGATGAAGTGGTCCTAAGATCCTACCATGTTCGTGGGTTGGGAGGCAAAGGAGTGCTCCTAGTCTTGAGGGTCTTCTCGAGTATGCCACTCCGAGATGGATGGACGAGGATCCACCCATGCTCTTGCAATACAAGGACAACCATCCTTGAGATTGCAGTTTGTAAACATTTCAAGTGAATTTCTAATATGATTGGCTATAGGAATATGCCTTGGAATAATTATTATTGATATTAAGATATTTTGAATTCAAATGAATGATATTATGAATTATAGATCCAATTTAGTATGCTTTGACTTTATATTCCACAATTTCGTGTTAAGGAAAGTTGGAGTGAATTAAGCTTTTGTAGATAACCACCCTTTCCTTTTTGCAATCCTTTTCTTCATTTTCCCTTGTGAATTGTTAGATTTGGGTTAAACTTTATTTTACTCAATGTTGAGTTGGATCAAAAATTGCATCTAGATTTAGTAGGGAGCCAACCCTTTATTTGGTGGTCGATTTCAGCAACAAGGTCCCACACCTTGAGATCATTCCCATTGTGTCACTAGATTTTTGAACTTTAGGATCAACAAGGATCAAATCCAAGTGAAAACACTTACCTCTTAAAGGGATAGACTTGATAACTAATAATTGATAAACCGATAACTAATGTTTTTAAAATATTCCATCTCAATCTAAAATAATACCAAATCAAAAGTAAGGGTTACTCACCTCATAGACCATATAATCATTCATAGTTAGATCCATATCATTTCAATTCAATTTAAACATATAATTGAGTAATTGAAGTGTCTAACACTTCTAAGTTTACAAAGTCAAGTTTAAATGTACCCTACAACTTATATAAGTCATTTTCATTCTTGACTCCACACTTAATCAATTTCATTTTATATTTAGGATATATTACAATATTGTTAGGCACACTACTAATTTGATCAATTTCATTTTATGTTTAGGATATATTACAATATTGTTAGGCCCACTACTAATTTGATCTAACTTAGGGTTTTCATTTAATTTATCTAAATTAAATGACACAAGCCAAATAGATGCACCATGATTACTTAATTGAAACATATAATTAAATCCATTTAATTGTTGAAAAACAAGGTAAAGGAAAGCTACAATATGAACTTATGCAAGTGAATTTAGATCTTAAAATTAGATTACCAAATAAAAAATAAACATGTGATTGCAACAAGCATCACAATATAAAAATCAACAACCAAAATGAGACCCCAGATTTATGTGGAGAAATCCTTTCAGGATAAACACCACTCGAGAGAAGAGGACAAGTATATTGTTAATCTTCCAATGAGAGTACACAATAATACACTTCACTATTGATCTCTAATCATCCTGACAACACCTTGTTACCTGCTAGAACTCAATATGAAACTACCATCCCATGGCTCCAATTTATAGAAATTGTGGGAGGTAAAACCATGAATGGTAAACCAAAAACAAGAGGCACAAAATCACCTACATAAAACCCACACCCATCTTCTTGGACAACCAAAAGACAATAAAATATTAATTGGATATTCAAGACTCTCACATGGGTGCCTAACCCATAGCCTATCATACTCCTTCCTTTCTAGATGCTCGGGCGACCCTTCCACTTCCCAATGGAACACCAACGAATAAGTCTATTCTTCTCCAATCTTGGATTCCCACTTCAAAACCTTTCATATTCTATTTTGGAGGCCTAGGAAAGATGCCTTATCTGATTTGATGTGTAACCACCACCAAAAATAAATCCTCTTTAAAATATAATTACAACATAAAATCTAATATTTTTCTCAT
The DNA here is from genome assembly GCA_007258455.2 of Sequoia sempervirens. Taxonomy (NCBI): domain Eukaryota; kingdom Viridiplantae; phylum Streptophyta; class Pinopsida; order Cupressales; family Cupressaceae; genus Sequoia; species Sequoia sempervirens. The sequence continues at coordinate 235,066,199 of VDFB02075321.1, read as the reverse complement.
GTCCCCTAGAACATATTCCAAAGAACGTGGAGACATATAAATGACATAGGATTACAAGGTTAATGTCACCCTATCCTAACATTCTCCCACTTGACATTATACAGATTCAAGAGATACAAAACATAAAATCAAATACAGTGATCAAGGTCCATGGCCTTCTTGCACCAAAAGAATTTAACTGCGGTCATTGGCTTCGTAAAAGAATCTGTAACATTATCCAAAGTTTCAAACTTTTCTATCAAGATTTTACCATTCTCAACCATCTCTCGCACAAAGTGATACTGAACATCAACATGCTTAGTATGAGCATGATATATAGGATTTTTGGTCAAACAAATAGCACTTTGTCTATCACATCCAATCCTCACTATCTTGCAATCAAAACTAATACCATTACCAAGCATCTATAACCATACTGCCTCTTTAGAATCATGTGTAGCATCCATATACTCTTCTTTTGTGGTGGTTTTTTTTTTTTTTAGATTGCCTTTTACTCATCCAACTCACTGCTCCTCCACACAAAGTAAACACATAGCCACTGATGGACCTTCAACTATCCAAGTCACCTGCTCAATCTGCGTCAACAAATCCCTGTATGTCCAATGAATTTTCCACATCATCAGTACCATGAAAAACCAAATAGTAATCAGAAGTACCTCACAAATATCTAAACACTCTCTTAAAAAAAGTCCAATGCTCTCTACCAGGGTTAGACATAAACCTGCTTAGAACCCCCACTGCTTGGACTATATCTAGTCTAGTGCAAACCATTGCATACATCAAACTAGCAATGACATTAGCATAAGGAACCATAGACATATTCTCAAAATCATCATCACAATTAGGACACATATATTTAAGCTCAACTTAGTACCAACTGGAAATGGAATACTAACTAGCTTACAGTCATGCATATTAAATCTCTGCAAAATGGTATCAACATAATTACTGCGACTTAACCAAAGATTTTTGTGAACTTAATCTCTTTTTATTTCCATCCCAAGAATATATTTTTCAGCCCCTAAGTCCTTCATATCAAATGTGCTAGAAATTTGTGCTTTGAGCTCACTAATCATCACCTTGTTTGTTACCAAAAAACAACATATCATCAACATACAAAGTAATAATTAGAATCTGATCATCAATAACCTTAACATACACACAAGGATCCTTTTTGCTCCTAAGAATTTCCAACTTCAATGCAAAAACATCAAACTTCTGGTACCACATCCTAGGTGACTATTTTAAACCATACAAAGATCTCTTCAACCTGCAAACCAATTGTTCTTTTCCTTTCCCAACAAAACCGTCAAGCTATCACATATAAATTTCCTCTTCAAGATCCCATGCAAGAAAGCATTTTTAACATCCATTTTCTCTATCTCAAAATCACAATCAACAATACTAGATAATAGGAATCTAATAGAAGTTAATTTAGCATCAAGAGAGAAAATTTCACCAAAATGAACTCCATCTCTCTAGGAATAGCCCTTAGCCACTTATCTAGCCTTGTATCACTCTAATTGACCATCTACTCTAAATTTCTTTTTGAATAGCCACTTGCATCCAATGGGCTTCCTTCCTTTGGGTAAACTAACAAGATCCCATGTGTCAAAACTATCCAAAGCCATTATCTCCTCCTACATGGCTTGCAACCAAGACTCACTTTCCTTTGAAGAGAGAGCCTCCCTGTAGGATCTAGGTTCATCGCTAGTACTCAACATAAAAAAATACATAATGAAAATTGGATGGGAATACCTGTCGACTGGATTCTGTTGCCTTGTGGATCTCCTCAAGGTAGGAGTAATGGGATCTACCTATTCTTCTTCTTCTATGTGCTCATCTTGCACATACCCTCTTCTTCTTCTCCATCTTCAAATCCATTTGATTGTTCTTCTACATGTGCATCTTCTTGCTTCTCAATCTTTGTCTCGAAGTGCATTGTATTTGTCTTATCTTTCTCCCTTTGTTGTTATTCTCCTAAGTAAGTTCTAAACTCCCTGAAAATTACATCTCTAGAAAAGATCATTTTATGGGTTAGAGTATTCCAAAGCTTATAACCTTTAACATTCTCACCGTAACCAATGAAGATGCATTTCTGAGCTTTTGGATCTAGTTTAGATTGCTTCTCTTGAGGCACATGAACAAAATCCTCACAACCAAAGACCCTTAAAGACTGTCTTTTTAGATATAACTTATTAGACAAACTTTTAGTTTGATAATTATCACCTATCCTCTTCCGCAACTTGAATGTGGTGTCTTCTGTGGGACATTCAAGAGGATGAAATCTGTGAGGCACAACTATATGGTTCCTCGTTCCTTCTTGTCTAACGTTTTCCAATCTTCATTAGACATTGTAGCTGGTTTGGTCTCTTGTGAAACTAGCAACCACTGATCTCTCTCTTCAAGGAGATCCTCCATCTTTAGTTTCCACATCTCATAGCCCGTGCCATTGAATTTCTCAATATCTTGGAGAGAGGTAGAAGCCATGGAAAATAATTCTCTTTACAAATCTGCAATATACCACAAACAAAAGCTCCCATTGTAGCCAAAAACTCTTCTAACACTTAAGAGAAAGGCATCCCCTTCTCAACAAAACCGTTAGCTATAATACTAAATGTTGAAAAACAAGGTGAAGGAAAGCTACAATATGAACTTATGAAAGTGAATTCAGATCTTAAAATCAGATTACCAAATTAGAAATAAACATGTGATTGCAACAAACATCACAATATACAAATCAAAAACCAAAATGAGACACCAGATTTACGTGGAGAAACCCTTTTGGGAAAAAACTCCACCCAAGAAAAGAGGAAAAGTATATTATTATTCTTTTAAATGAGAGTACACAGTAATACACTTCACTACTAATCTCTAATTAACTCGACAACACCCTGTTACATATTAAAACTTAATATGAAACTACCATCCCATGGTTCCAATTTATAGAAATTGTGGGAGGTAAAACCACAAACGGTAAACCAAAACAAGAGGCACAAAACCACCTACAAAAAAATCACGCCCATCTTCTTGGACAACCAAAAGACATAATAAAATATTAATTGGATATTCAAGATTCTCACATGGGCACCTAACCCATAGTCTGTCCAAATCCTTCCTTTTCGGATGCTCAGGTGACCTTTCCACTTCCCAATGGAACACCAACATACATATGTTCTTCTCCAATCTTGGATTCCCACTCCAAAACCTTTTATATTCCATTTTGGATGCCTAGGAAAGATGCCTTATCCGTATTTGATGTGTAACCACCACAAAAAATAAATCCTCTCTTTAAAATATAATTACAACATGCCAACATTTAATATTTTTCTCTCATGTCCCCTAGAACACATTCCAAGGAATGTGGAGACATACAAATGACATACGATTACAAGGTTAATGTCACCCTATCCTAAAATTAATTGATTTTTCAAGTTTTAGGGTAACTAGTTCAATATTGAACTACTCACTAAGCATAAAATATAATTAATTTATGTCATTTTTATTCTTATAAAGTTCTAGTCAAGCAAATAATAAAATAGTGATCTAATAGTCAATTCCTAAATTATCAAAGCAATTATATTATAGAAATTTCATGTTCTTTTCTACAATAATAATAGTAGATTTCATATCGTATAGTCTAGTGTTTTAGGGTACAAGTTATTTAAAGAATCTAAATGTGGAAAAATATTATTATTCCACTCCACTCTCCTACTCAATTTTAGTTCTATAATAATTCGATCCAAATTCCTAATATCTATATAATTAACTTTTAATTAAAATTAACCTAATATTGAATATATCATACATAAGATTTTACTTTGTTTAATAAAAGTACACATTTCCTTAATACAACCTAATTCCATTCTAAATCTAATAGATCAACCCTTAGAGTAACTACACTATTCAAGATTGAATTTCAAATATCTTTCCCCACAATAATAAAAATAGAATGGTGCAACCAATTAGTTGATTTTAATTATAGATATTAAATTTTAAAACTAGTATAGATGTTAGATTAAATAATTATTCTATTATTTTGATTAGTATATTTATTGCATCCCTATATTTATAATTGTCATTAATTCACAACTCCAACTATTTGAGTTACCATATTATAATAGTAAAGTACCAAATTTAATTTTATAACGAAAAACTTCTTCGAGGGTTTCACTCATACTAATCTTACTATTCGATCTATCTTTATTTAAATTTCATCATTGTGCTTTTTAAATTGCAAATAAAAAATACATTATCATAAGAAATTTTAAATTTATAAATTAAATTTAGATTACATAAAAATGTGTTGAATTTAAACTTCTTAAATCCCTTCTCTATTTAATTATGTTAAGAATCCCACATCTATATATAGAAACACCAATTCTATCTTAATATATTATTACAATTATAATTTGATATATAATCTCTTGACTAAGAACTATTCTAAGGCCATTTGAGAGTCTATCTTTATGTAGAATTACCAAATCAAGAATAAAATATCTCTCTCAATCATTGATGTTGTGAGAAAAATAATTTGGTTAGTGAAAGGTTGATCACCACTCTCTAACTCCCCACATACGATCATCCTAAACCATACAATCTAGGTTGGGTACAAGAACATGAGCCTCATAAAATGACTAACAAGGCATGTGCAGTTATTCCTTTTGTTGGGATTTTCTAGGATATATTTGAATGCAATGTAACACCCTTAGTTGCTTATATTTCCTTCTTGAATGCTAATTCTAGTGTGACTTAAGCAAAAATTATGATGGATGCCTAAATACCTACTAGATATAGAAAGAAGGTAAGGTGTATAAGATTAATTTTACTTCAAGTGCTAAATCACATTTCATTTTATGGAATATCGTTGTAAATGTAGTGTTGAAAAATGTACACCTTTACATTTTCACATTATGTTTGCATCCCCCTAATTAATTGGACTTAATTAAGCCTCTAATTGACCCAACTATGCATTGAAAAGCCTAATTATTTTTTTTTGAAAGGGGAACCTACATTAAACAATTGCAAACATCAAATTACACATCTTGGAAATTGTGTCTTGGATTTAGGTCCCCTTTAGATTCCAGAACCCAAATTTTAACATGTTTTTGGTAGTATTCTTATGATTCAAATTTAGGTTGCAATTGTCAGCTCTTAATGTTTAATTGTCGGGAAATTAGAAAATCACCTATAAATACATAGTCTTTTTATCAACTCAAAACATCTAGCAAGAAGGGAAATTTCACATGAGCAAATATTATTGTCAAGAGCATTAGAGAGAAGATTTATCAGTCAATTATTACAGCATTCAAGATCCTATCATGATGTCAAGATTTATATGTGTTCATGCATGTTTTTGGAGCTAACATTGTGATGTAGGTTTCAAGTATTCAAGCATTAAACCAAGCATCATCAATCGAGCCATTTCATGCAAGATCTAATCCTTGGAGTGATGTTGTAGACTTTAGTCCTCTAAGAGCAGCTATTAAAGGGTTTGGTGAGTTTCAATAAGCTAGTGTTCATTCATCATTCCTTCCATTTATGCTTTCATTTTATTATCAAGCTTTAATTACCAAACTAGGGTTTGACCAAGGAAAACCCTTATACACCAAAAATAAACATTTTTCTCCTCTTTGTGTATGTGCAGATTTACAAGTGAAGAAGGATTGAAATTGGATCAAAAGTGCAATTTTACAAAGTTGTCAAAGTTGTCGTCGAAGTTGTCAAGACACAAAAACTCGCCTACAAAATTTATTTTCAGCCTTCCGATAGTTAAACCTGGAGAAATCAGAGCCTTAGATCTAACATCAGAGGACTACAAAAAGAATTTTCAGAAAAGAGTTCAAGGACATATTCTCTTGGGTGAATGAGTCTTGCCAGGGTGCTTTACGACATTTTTGAAGCCAGGTACAAACAATCTTAACCTTCTTAGATCTTTTGTTTGATTGTTGTTTCTGATAGCATTATCATAGCACTTTGCATTCCAAGTGATATATTTGAGTAATTAGATTGTTAATGCTCTTTTATTCATCTCCCTAAAGTGCATTTCAATCATATTTTGGTGCCCAGTTTTGGCAAAAGTTTCCTACAATTCTTGGGACAAGATTTTCTGGGTTAATAGATATCACCCTACAACCCCTAAATCTGCTTGCAAATTGTATTTTCTGTTAGTACTATGCCTTAAATATGCATCTAAAGTTTTACATTTCACAATTGAGCTCTTTAAGCATTTTTAGTTTATCTTCCCAAAGTGCATTTCAATCATATTTTTCACTTTTCTATCATAAGGAAAACAAAAAGATGCCCAATAGGGTTGAAAGTCAATCCTACCTTTTGGGATCTCAATTCCTAATTAAAATAGAAGAAAGTGGAGGTGCATACATCCATTTAAACATTCCATTTTGGATCACACACACCCACGTACATTTTTTCATGTTTCAGTAAAGTAGGTGAACTTATTAAATACTTGGAACCTTGTATCATATACCAAGCTAAGAAGGATATTTGAGGTAATTTGGAACTCCCTATAATGAGAAATTCGGTTAATAGTTACTTGAATACTTTTAAAGAGATAAAAGGGTTTCCACCTTTTAGAGATATTGATTATTCTATAGATTTGGTTCCAAAGTCTTCCTTACTAAAGTTCCCAACATAGTGCTTCTCAAAAATTGAATGTAAAAATAGAGAAGCATATCCAAATAATTATAGAAAAAGGAAAGATATAGCCCAACACATCTCCTTGTAGATCTATATACTTTATTATCTCTATGAAGGAGGAGGATGAATGGAGGATAGTCATGAACTATATAGATTTAAATAAAATCACTATAAAGAACATATATCCCTCAAGCCTAGGGTTGATGACCTTATTATTGATAATCTTAATTAAGCCTAGTATTTCACAAAGATGGATATAAATTTAGGCTATCATTAGGTATGAATGAATCTTGTTGATATAATAAAAAATCACTTTTAAAACTAAGCGTGTTCTTTATGAATAGTTGGTGATTCCCTTTGGGCTCAATAATTCTCTTGCAACATCAATGGTATTTTCCAACCTCACTTGGGATAATTCATCATTATGTATTTTTTATGAGATTCTTATGTTTAGTAAGAGTTCGGGGGATCATATTCAACATGTTTACACTACCTTAGTTCTCATCCAATAGAAAAATGTTCAAGCTAAAATGAAAAATTCCTTCTTTGGTCAACATTCTATCAAATAGCTAAGTTTTTTTATTGATAAAAATGGGGTACGTGTAGACCTTTACAAGGTGAAATATCTAAAAAAAGATTAGTTCCTAAATGTTATATAAATTTGATGAGTGTACTAAGTGGCATGAACTACAAAAAAAAAAAATCATTATGAAAATTTATATGTTGCTTGAGCACTTCACTTACCATCCAACTAGAAGAATCTTTTAGCAAATACAAGAGTAGATAAAGTATTCTAATAGATTAAAGAAGCAATTTTCTCATATCTAGTATTAGTCCTCCTATATTTTAAGCAAGCTTTTAAGATTGAGACAATGGCCTCTAACTATGTTAAGATCTATTTTTAAATAGAAAGGAAACACTATATATTATCATTTTGAAGAGATATTAGCAACCAAGATTAATTACAACACTTATTAAGGATTTCTATGTCTTGGTTTGAGCCTTGACACAATGATGATACTACATTCTTAGTAAGGAAATAATTAAATATATTCAATAACTCCACTTATAATTAAATATAAAAATGCACAATTGATAAAATTGCTAATTTTATGAGTGAACCTTTAACCAAAATATTCATATCATAGATATTAGATTTGGCGCATATAAGAATTAAGAATGTTTTTATTCTTATGATGCATATTTTAGACTAGTTATGCATGCTTTAAAACATCCTAATATAACTAACCAAACCCCTTTATTAGACTACATCATTCAAGATGGCTGTTTATATAAGTTGAACTAGATGTGTTCCTAATAGTTTTTCTTGATTAATGCTAATTAAGGAGGCCAATTCTCATTCTTATAGAGGAAAATTCAGCATCATTGAAACTCTATAATATTTAAAAAATATTTCTAACAAACTTTCTTAAGGACAAAATTATAATATTTCATTCAATGAGCTCTCTTTGTAACCAAGATAAGACTCCTAATAAAAATATTGGTTTATATTAACCACTTCATATTCCCTCTTGTCCATGGGAGTTTTATCTCTATGGATTTTATCAATGGGTTGCTTACTACCTTTATACAATATTATATCTTATTTTATATAGTTAAGAGAAGTGGTTAGTTTGTAGTTATATCCAATGATAATCCTTCTTGTAGATGAGTGGCCAATTGGTAGACTCTATTGAGTTTCTGTCTATCAATGATGGTGAAGTTTTTAAATCAAGATTATGGAATATTGCACTACATGCAACAAGCTATTCTTTAGTGGAATTAAGATGACAAATAATTGCATAATATATAAAACTAAACCCCTTAACATGTATTTTTGTATAGTTTTGGGAAAAAAATTCACAACAATATAATTTTGGTTAAATTTTGATAGAAACAACCTATTTTTTTTACTCATGGTGGGCATAACGAAAATGTCTTGAAGACAAGAGATTGTTTAATCCCATAATAAAATAAATCCATCCAAATAATTATTAGTGTCATTCCATCAATTAAAATATTTGTATAGAGAATCCTTGAAATGCACTAAAATGCACATGAAATTTTTGATGAATTTACTTTAATACCCCATATAGCCTAAAAGGTACATGTAATTTCCATGGTATCTCTTGTACTATCAAGATGAAGATTATAGAGACTTTGGCTAGATCCACTCTCATATCATCAGGGAAAATGTTATTGGCAATTTGTTTCCAATTGGGATTTTTTTTTTTTTTTGTGGTCTCAAAAATGGTAATAGAACCTATATGGAGACTCATACTTTTTCTCAAATTTGATATTATTTTCTTATATAATATTACACCACCCAAGAATATTTTTTAGTTTATTAGAATAACATTAGATTTCTTAGTTATTTAATCTAGCTTGGCCCCATCATTGAGAAATTATAGAGGTAAGTTTTAATTTGGTTCCAATTGTTATCATTTTTTATTTTTTTTTGAAATTATGGTTCAATTTTACACAATTTAATTTTAATTTTTCCAAATTAAATGACATTGCATCCATGGTTATCAATAATTTAAGGAAAAGAGTGGTGTGATCACAAATAAAATTATAGTCAATTTAGGGAAAAGGATGATGCAATCACTAATGCAATTATAATCAATTTAGGAAAATGCACATAAGTGCCATGTAATTATAGGATTTAAGGATAATATTTATATTCACCATGTAATTATGGAAAATTTAAGGAAAAAATGCGTCATTGTCATAAATTAATAGGTAACTTAAGGTTAATTTTTTTAATCACTTATGCAAAACTTACTATATTTTTGTGGGATACATGACCAAAAACTTAATGTGGATTCCTATGTAAACATAAATTTTATCCATTCATATAATTAGCATTCACTTCATATATTTCTCACATCATGAATTGATAATTTTTGTATTTACATGCGATGAATCCTTTTCAACTATGAGACAAGATGACACTTTCTCAAATGTTATCAAATAGATCATAGACAAAGGATATAATTCAAATTCACTCTCCTATTCCTAATGAGTTTTAGAGAAATGCTATACTTAATTATCAAATTTTACTATGATTTTTATTGTCTATTACTTGATTAATCTCTATAATGACAATTAGAGTATGAGTTATATATATATTTATTACCTTGGTGTGGTGTTTGTTATGCTATCTATAGTTGACCTATAATTGTTGGTTATATTTTAGTTACTTACCTTTGCACTACTTGTTTATAAAAAACTTAAACTTTAAATTATAGTAAGTTTCTTGGGCTAGTCATATGTTTTATTTTCATAGTCTACAACTACCATTGTTAAGTTGTGGTTAATTCTTGAAGTATTTTAGTTGGTTGTTGGGTGTTGGTGATTGTGATGGTTTAAGTCATCATTGTCCCCTCATAGTGCAATTGAAAACCTATTATTTATATTTTAGAGTAGGAAGAGCTAGTTTTCATTCCATCCTCTATACTCCATAGTCAATAACATATAAGCATTTCTTGTTGGTGCTAAGATGTGACATGATAATTTTTTTATTAGTGCTAGATGATGATGTGGAAATGTCTTGCTATTTTTAAGAGGTGGGGCCCATTAATCCTTGTTACATTGTTAAAATATTTTTGATCATAAGTAAAACAAGTTTTGAAGGGGCCCTGAAACCCTTTACAAGATAAACTGCTGCTTCAACAAATAATCAAAAATAGAACAAGCTACCAAAAACCAACCAAAAACCAACACACAAATAGCTAGAAAAAGCAAAGAAAATAGAACCTAGCTAGAGATTCTTAAGGATGTTCACCTCTTCAAGGTCACTATCAATGATTTTATAATGGACATTCATGACTTCCACCACCTCTTCAACATGAATACTGGATTTAGCATTTAATTTTTTCTTATTACGGGTTCTAGCAGAAGGCCCCGTCTCACTCGTTGTCTTTTGCTGAGCACTAACACCAACCACCATGTCTTTCCTTCCAAAATTATCCCCCAACCACTTCCTGGCTTTCTTATTCAACAAACACAAAACCTCAACTTCATTGCACATAGCGTATTTACTGACCTCAAGAACTTTCTCCAGTTTTTTATTGACATGCTCCAAACCTCCTTTGAGGGCATCAATCTTTTGCTCATAGGAATTTTTCATATTGATCATCTAGTTAGAAAACATTTTAAGAGTGTCAAATACCTAATTAACCTCGAGCTGAACCTTATTAACTTGAGCCTACACATTAGGCCCCTTAGAAGAAGAGGGCTCATCAACATGATTGTTCATAGCTCTAACCTGAACATTGGTGGAGTTCATCTCATTGAAAATATTGAAGAGGGATAAGGAACCCTATTTCACCAAACCAAGATAATTAGGCATAATTTCCCTCCTAAAGTTGAAACCATCCCTGTCCACCAAATAATCCTCTTGGGAGTCACTGCTAGTAGTATCATTTCCATGGCCTCCTTCCCTTTTTGATAAGAAACAACATCAATATTTAGCCAAGTCCTTCTCAAACAACTGATCCTCAACACCCTTCAAATTGTCATCATTCTCTTGTGTCTCTTCCCTCCCTAGAATCATAGGAGAAATTCTCATCTTTGTACCCTCTTTTTTTTGCAACTTAGAAACAGGGGAGACCCTTAGTTCACCCTTGTTATCCACATCCTCCTTGCTCAAATTTCTCATAGTAGCCCCCTTCAGCTTTTTTCCACCCGACCCCTTCACAGGTTTATACTTCTGGCAGGAATGAACCACCTCTTCCTTATCTTTCGTATCGTACTCTTTAGCCCTATAGGAAATAGGGGGTTTATTCTTTTTCTTTTCTTACCCTAAAAAATGGTGAGAGATTCAGAGTCAACATCCAAGGATGCATTCGACCCAGGGGCATAATCTTCATCATCATAATTATCCTTCGACCCCGTCACATACTCAAGATTCTTCTTCTTCTTCCCAACAATCAAAATATTGGGTTGAGCAGGGATAGTAAAGGACTTCACATACTCAGAGATCAGGATAATTAAACCTTCATGAAGGATAGGATTTTTGGGGTTTTGTTTGTGATCTCTTATACCATTTTCCAAAGAAACCAGTAAATAGAAAGGGAATGACACCTTTTTCTTGTGTAAAAAATGATTAAGAAAAATAAAATGATGCCTAGAGATAACAGAGAATCGGCCATCAAGAGTAAAATACCTCATTATTTCCTTAGTAACATCTCTTCAAATCGCCTTGACAGAAGTCCGATAATAGCCATCACATTTCACTCTTTCCAGCTTCCTCCTCTCATCATCTTTGAAGAAAATATCCATGCCCATTCTAGATTCATTCTTATCTCTACAGAATCTTCTCCCTTCAGTCGAAAAACCAGTGATTGTAGCTATAAGATCCTTCGTGATATTAAATTCCTTTCCCCTAGTTTGCAACACACGGTTCTACCATCCTTCAAGAAATTCCTACGATGTCTTCACATCTTGCCCATGCAAATTTTCCATATATGGAGTCACTCCCCCAGCCTCCAACAATCTCCAAACCTTCTTATTGGCTCTCACAATGTCATAGGATTTGGGCTCTATTCTTTTTCGACCAATCCCCATAGTTGTAGCAAGCAAGCACCCCAATAAAAAGAAAAACTTGCAGAGAAAACAAGGAAACCTCAAGAAGGCAATAGCTCTCTGAATACCCAAAATCCATGTGAAATGGACAAGATGGCAAAGAGGAATTATGAGAAATGAATTCCTAGTCATTCGAGCCTCCAACCCATTAGAATACCACACGATCTTTTCTCTAAGAGAACTACACCTCCAGAAGGAAGTGCCACATCAAGAGCATGTGACACAATCCCATCACAAAAGGACCTCCCTGCTCAACACCTTTGTAATTCATGATGAATTATTGAATGTGCTTCTAGGGGTAGGAGGTCATGTTCTCCCCATTCCAAATAATCATTCACCCCATAGTTGGCAAAAAAATCAGCAAGCCTATTACCCTCTCTATAAACATGGGAAATGAAACATTGGTCGAATGAATCCAAAATATTTAAGGCATCATTAATAAGGGCTTCCACCATCCAAGAGGGATGAGAAATATTCCTAAGGTTATTGATAATATTGAGGGAATCACCCTCAACCCATACCTTATCATAACCTCTAGACTGGGCCAATTTCAAACCATGATAAGCTGCAAAAGCTTCCATGTAGTGGTTTGTCTAGGTTCCCAAAGGGAGTGCAACCGTGGAAACAAACCTACCATTAGAATCTCATAACACCCCCCCACAACCAATAGGACCCGAATTACCTTTAGTAGCTCCATCAATATTAACTTTCACCCACCCAACGAGAGGAGCCTTCCACACCACATCATCCCTTGAAACTTTACCTTTGGTCAAAGGTAGAGAAATATCACATGACAACTTCCAATTTCGAGCAACCTCATCATCCTCTTGAGAAATAACCAACTTTAGGCCATCCATAAAGGAAGTATGAGACACAAAATTCTCTTTAATCACAACAAAAATCTTATGAACCAATTTGAGAGATGGAAGAGCCGAGTCCCTAAAGATCCTGTTATTTCTTTCTAGCCATATTCCCGAAGCCATATGAGGCAGGATGAGGGGCCAAAGAGCAACCAAAGTAGGGTTCAAAGAAGGAACCTTCCATTGTGACAATTAGTCACTGAGGGAGGATGGGAAAACCCAACACAGACCCCAAAGAGAAAGCACATGAGCCCATACATCACAAAAAAACCTGCACCCAATCAAAAGATGACCAGGGTCCTCCACCTCTTCTTCACATAAAAAATAACGGTCAAGAAATATAAAGCCTCTTCACACAAGATTATCAATTATTAGCACTTTGCATTGGCAGAACAACCAAAATAAAATATTAATTTTGGGAATCAACTTAGGATTCCAAAGAGAAGCCCAAAAGGGGGTGGGACCAATAAAAGCAACTTGCAGGGAAAAAAGTCGAGGAGACAGAGAATTTACCATTATGAGAAAACCTCGAAACAATCCTATCCAACGGGGCTAAAGAAGGAATGTGAATAGAGGCCAAGAATTTTGAGAGAGTCTCCAAACTAGGAAAGAGATCATGCAACCCTTTCCACATACCATTGCTTATATAATCAGCCACAAAGCAACCAAAATATTGAACACAAAGATCCATCCAAGGAAGAGCCCAGGGTTCATCTTTTAGTAGATCATTTCCAAACCACCAGTCATCCCAAAACAAAATCCTTATTCCATTCCCTAATTTCCACCTCAAACCTTTGGAAACAATATGTTTAGACTTCACCATAGCATTCCAAAGAATAGAACCAGAAGGAGGAGAAAAGCCCGAGGCTAGGAGATCTATGATACAATCCACACCCTTGAGATATTTTCTTGAAATAATACAGGCCAATTCACTATTACCAGAAATGAGATTTCGAAGTTTCTTGGCGAGTAAAGCCATATTAAATTATTTTATTTTCTGAATGCCAAGAACCCCAACCTTCTTAGGTTTACACACTTCATCCCATGAAAGAAGATGTAACCTTTTTCTTTCTTCCACCCTAGACTGAAGAAAATTATTTTGGATGCCTTCTAATTTATCCACAAACCTCCTAGGCATATGAAAAAGGCTAAGGGCGTAGATAGGGATATTTTGGAAAGTAGATTTGATCAATTAAATCTTCCCATTTGGCTTAATAAAGAACCCTTCCAAACAACTAATTTGGCATTAAACTTGTCCACCAAACCCCTCCAAAAAGAATCAAGTGAAAAATTAGAGCACAAGGGGAGACCTAAATAAGAAGAAGGTAATTCACCAATATTACAATGAAGAATCTGAGCTATTCTTTGCTGCCTATCAATAGGGGTATTAAAGAAGAAAATAGTGCTCTTAGGAAGGCTATCCTTTTGTCTAGAGAAGCCAATTCATACAACTACAGAATACATTTAACAACTTTAGCTTCTTTAATGGAAGATTCCCCAAGCATGAGTGGATCATCCACAAATTGTTGATGAGAGCAAATCAGATTTCGAGAAGAAGGAGAAATCCCCACCAATTGACCAAAATTAACAAATCTCTTAATAAACCTCCCAAGTGACTCTGCCAAAATAATATAAAGGAAGGGCGAAATAGGATCTCCTTATCTCAAGCCCCTCGAACAACCAAAGAGAGGGGAAGTAGACCCATTGATAAGAACAAAAAATTTGGGAGAAGAAATCAACTGAGAAACCAACAACACCAACTTTTCCCCAAAACCAAAGGCCTTTAAAATCTTAAGTAAGAAACCCCAATCAACACGGTCATAGGATTTCATAAGATCCAATTTCAAGAGAAAACCAACCTTTTTATTCATAAATAAGGAATGAATATTCTCATGCACCATAAGAACCGAATCAATAATTTTCCTTCCAGGAACAAAGCCATTTTGCTGGATCAAAATGATTTTAGAAAGAAGCTTTGAAGTCTAATCACCGACACCTTTGAGAAAATCTTGTTGTATGGGAGTAAATTTGCACCCCATGTGCAAATCCCCCTTTTTCCCTTCTCCACCTTAGAAAACCAAGTTTAGAGGCTTAATTACAACTAAGCCCACTTCTTTCATCCTAATTGGCGCCTATTTTGAGCAACGGTGTAGGCGTTTTTGTTGGGGACGCCCACACAATATGCAAATGTCCACGTGGTGTGCTTACAACCTGCAGAGGCACTACACTTCTCATTGGGAGTCAAGTTGTAATGCCCCCTTTGGCCAACCGACCCGAATATGACCATTTTCTTCATCTCCTCTTCAAATTCTCTCCTACATGCATTCTAACTTCTTCACTTCATTCACAAGCTCACTTTCATATGATTGCACTCACTCTCAAGCTCTCAAGTAGCATTTCAACCACTCAATAACAACAAAAACTTGAATCCACCACTTTAGTAGAGCATGTTTGGGACCACACCATTGAATTAGAGGCTTGAGTACTGTCATTTTCTCCCCCAAGAAGCCTTGAGTGCTCTTGGTGGAGGTGGTAAGCTTCCCTCTCCTCTCCTCTATTACTTGGTTGAGTTAGCACACTTATTGTTTTGTAGTGTTTTTGGTGCTCTTCATTATATTACTTTCTTTATCTCGTTTCCTTTGCTATATGTGGAGGTGGAAACACCTAAATAGGGGTCCGACTAAGGTAGACCCCTATGCAACCACCCAACATTTTCTCTCTTCTTTGTGTGTAGGTGAATGTGCTTTCAAGGAGCTGGCTGGCGAATGAGTTTCTTTGTGAGATCCTTCTTGCCACCTTTACTCTTGCATTTTTATTTTATCACACTAGAGAGTACTTTGTTTATTTAATCATGTTATTTTGGCCCTTTAGTGGTAGTTAGCTGGGCCATTAGCTCATTTTCTTAGGTTTCACCTTGTCTCTATAGTTGTCTGGCCGCATAGACGCCAACACACTTTAGAGATGCTAACGCGTTGCGTACCGTGATTTCATCCTCAGGCAGAGAGCTTCCTGAGGCATAGTGTTGAACCTAAAAAATGGCTCACCTAGCCCTATCTTGGATTTCAGGTTTGTAGAGTGGTTGAAGGACCTCATAGTCCTCATCATTCTCGTCCCACATATCCTAACACCCCGTTAAGCTGAAGTAAGTTAGGGAAACCTTCTGCATCTTGGCCCTCTGTGACCTGCGACATTGCATGTGGTGGTCCCCCTCTCCTACATTTTTTGGAGAACCTAACGTGAACCAACATTTGTTCATCCATTGGTGTTGAGACCTCTCTCGTGTACTTCATGACTATTGTGTTCTTGAGTGTTGTGAAGGTTTATGAGCATCACAACCCAATCTACAACTTCTGGGTATACCGTTAGGAGAAGTGTATGACACCTCTCGATGGAAAGGACGAAGGTCTCTACTAGTTTCTCAACATGCCTTTTCTTTGGTTCCACTGTTAGTGTGGTTGTGCAAGAGCAGTTTTCGAGGAATGAGATGGGATTCCTTGATGAAACTGATCACGTTCCCACTCCTCCTGTGTCCCCTACACCATTGTCGGTGGACGAGTATGAGTCCATTCAAATCCCTATAGAATATATCTCTGCCCTTGCTAAAGGATTGGGCAACTTAGAAAATCACTTGGAAAGAAATTTGAAGATGGCTAAAGCCACTCGGGTTGTTAGCGAGTTAAAGCATATGATGGGTAAAGATTGAATAGGCATAGAGCTTCTAACTAGCCTCCTCGGTCTCTCCAAAGTGTGTGCTCCTTCAAAAAATCCTAGCTTTGTACAAGGAGTCACTTTCAAAGAGCATGAAGGATAGGAGTATCAATGCTTCCCACGTCCGTCTACATGGCCGATGCGGTCCCCTCTATTAGTATCCATTCTATCTCTAAACAACCCAAAACTATCAAAGTAAATAGGGTCCCCTTGGGCTTGAGCTTCATCCCCTGTCACCTTTAGTGGTGGAGGCTTTGGTGGGATGAGTGGTGGGGGCTTTGGTAGTGGTGGTGGATTTAGTAGCGGAGGGGGTGCTAGTGGAGGCAGCTCAGGTGGAGGTCATGATGGTGGCTCCAGTGGAGGCCCTACCGGTGGAAGTGGCTCTGGTAGTGGTTCTAGCGGAAGTCACACCAGTGGTAGCTCTGGAGGTGGCTTTGGTGGTGGTTCTGAAGGAGGTTCCTCTGGTCCTCTATCTTCTAATGACCCCATTTTGAACATTCTTCTTCAGAATATGGGTAAGATGTAGAGCCAGTTGGCGAGTCTTTCCCAAGCCTCTGCCCAGCCTATCTTTCAACCCTTCTTCTGGCACAACACATTGCCGGTTGTGATATTAAACACTCCCTTCCCCCAAGGAATGGATATCCCTAAATTTGAGAAGTATGGCAGTAAAGGAGATCCACAGAAACATGTGTTTTCCTTTAACGCCCTGTGCACAAACTTCTTCCATCATGATGCGTTGATGACTAAACTGTTTCCTTGGTCTCTCAAGGACACAATGCTTGAGTGGTACTTTTCCTTATCTGACAACTCTATTTTCTCATTTTACCAACTTGTGAATCAATTCCTTAGACAATTTCAAGCAAACATCAGGCCAAAGATGAATTTTTCGGATCTCGTCCGATGTAAACAAGGAGATAACAAAAAATCATTGATTTCATAGTGTGCTACCAAGCACTCCTTTCACAAATCTCATATTAGCTAACCAATTCTGACGTGCAAAAGGTATTCAAAGGGAGCTTACAAAGGCCTTAGCAAGAGAAGTTTTCCCTTATGAAGTACCCTTCTTTCGCGCACTTGTGTGCAACCTTACGAGAATACCAATAGACAATGGTTCAGTTTAGGGGATCCTCCTCGCGCTCCCATTCTGAGGGAAATTCCATCGTATCAATCTCTGGGAAAGGTAAGACCGTTACGAATGTAGTTGCCACTGCTGATGACAACAACCTCAAACATAACCAAAAGTTCACAAATTTATCTAATCTTATTCTTCTATCTTGCAAAATCTGTTGAAGGATAAGATCATAACCTTGTTGAGTCCTAAGCCTGTTAAAGAGCCTTACCATGATTGGTATGATGGGAGTTCTTATTGTTAGTACCATTGAGTTAATGGGCATGATACCGAACGTTGTATGTGGCTGTGTCATGAGATACAGGACCGCATCAAGGACGGTACCATTCATCTCGATGGGAGTAAACAAAATGCCAACAAATCAGTGGTGAAAGCTAATAGTGAATTGCAGATATACATAGAATCGTTTCCGTCACACTCTGCTAATATGATTATCGATCCCACTAATTCTGTTACCCAACCCAAGGCCTATCTTAACATGGTCATGGTGACTTCTACCACTCTACCTGCACCTAGTTCGCCAGACATAACATTCACATCACAAGATTTTCCCTTAAATAATAAACCCTCACCTCTCTACATTCCCACTCGCCTCAATGGTAATATTGTGATAGGAGTCTTGGTAGACCCTGCGAGCCGTATGGATTTTATCATGGAGGAAACATTAGTATTAAATTCATTACAAAAGGAAAAATATGAAGAAACAAAATCTACCATCCGTACGCAGGATGGTATGTGTCTCAAACCTTATGGCTCGATAACTTTGTCTATCCTGGTTGGAACCAGGGCTATTGACACAGTTTTTGATGTTATCCCAAAGTTGGATCTTTTTACGCTGAAGCTAGCCATACCCTGGCTAGCTTCCATGAATGGAATTGCCTATGTTATTCACAAGTGTTTAAATTCTCCCATGAAGGTGTCGTGCATGTAGTGCATGACACTGGATACTAGCCTTTGGTGTCCCATAGTGGATATCCGTTGGATCACTTTTGGCCCTCCCTAGTCAGTCCGCTTCCTCTGAGAGTGGACCTACTTTACAAGTATTCTGTAAAGTATAAAATTGGGGGCAAGGGAGGGCCAAAACTGACCCTTCCTATGTTAAAATAATTGGTTGCCTCCTCTTCTCGAGAGAAGAAGGAGAAGCCTATACCAACTGCTCCCTCTTCCCAAAAATGAAAGGAGAAGTTCACACTAATTCTCTCTCCTTCCCGTAAAGGTAAAGAGAAGGTTACCTCCTCCCGGACTACCTTGTCCTCTCCCCCTTCTTGGGAAGAGTATTGGATGATTCATCCTGACAGCTTTTCGTTGAATTCGATGATTCCTCCTTGGCGTAGGTCCAAGCTTAGGATCACAAATCTCCCTAATGAATACCCTGGACTGTGGTACTACTTATATGATAGAAAGAAAGGTTCCCAAAGGGAATTCGATCCGTGGCCTCCTACCACTCTTGCTTCTAAGGTAATGAATGGGAAGAGGCCCACTGTCGAGGCTCTTGAGCTGACTCCTTCTACCACTTTTCAACCTGCTCCTCCTGCTCCCATTCAGGAAGCTGTTCCTCCATCAGAAACAATCGTAGTGGAGGTTCCCATGGTTGAGCAGGAACCTTATGTTCCTTTGCAACCTCCAACCTCCAACTCAAAGAGTCATAGAAACTACCTTGCACATGAGCACAAGCATTGACAAAAGGATCTCTTGGCTGAGTAGGCCGCCTCGAAAAGGAAGGAGGAAGAAATGACTGCCCCTACTTTAGGGCCTCTTACAACTTCTTCTTTTTCTTCTGTTCCTTCTGCTTCTTTTCATCCTAGCTCTGCATTGCCCCTGACTTTCGTTGCGAGTGCAAATGCACTTAACCCCAAGTGGGTACAGGTGTTCACTCCTTCAATGGAGTAGCCTTTGCTAATGTCTGTTATTAATATCTAGCCTTTCCAAAAGCTCGTGGATATGATTAATACCTCGGTTGTATCCATTGCAATTCTTTCCTCCTCTTCCTCTACACCTCTAGCCTCGTCTGTGGGGAGTTCATCTCCTTTGATGAAGAAAAAGGTAGAGTGTGGTCCTTCTAGTAGCGAAGGACATGAGAGGAGTCCGCCTTCTCCACAAGGTGGCCCCGCATTGACTTGTTCTGTCTTGGTAACAGAACCAGTCCTAGCCTCCCCTGAGTTTGTCACCGCTCCTGAGTCATTCAGTGAGCCTAGTGGTGAATCTCAGGCGCAGCCTGTCCCGTACATTGAAGTTAGACACGACGCTCCTGTGGGGTGCATGCTTAACTCTGTGGATGAAGTTTTGGCCTTGTGAATGATCTTCACAAAATTGCTAACCTTTAATCCACAAGATCTCAGTGAAGAATACCTTGTGGGACCTTCTTCCTTGGCCCTTGTTGTGGGAGGGTCAGATGCTTGTCCTCTTAACATCCCACCACTGCAGGCTTGTCCTCCTTTCCCCTACGATGATCTAGATTGGGAAGCGAATGACCTCTTGGTTGATCAGTGTTAGGAGGAGGCCCCTTCTTGATCTTGTGTGTGTGTGTGTGTGTTTTGTGATGTGTTCCCCCATGCTCGTGTTATGTGTGCCTAGATGACCCTCGTCACCCCTGTTGGTGCTTGGATATAGGCATGATTTTTGTGTTGTAAACCTTCTTCTATTTGTATCATCATTCTTCCATGTTTGTGCTTGATTTTTGATAAATTGGGGATGATGAAAAGCGTTGAGGGCATTTAGGCTTCCCTTCCATGTTGACCCAATTTTTTATTTTTACTTTGTTTCCCATGCATTCTTCCTGATTTCATTGGGGATTGATGATATTTCGACTTGCACCATGGTTACCTATTATCTGTATGAGCTCAGATAGATCTGACCCTGCTAAACCAGATCCCCATGTGTCCTTTGTTTATGTTTTTCTCTTTTACTTTCTCTTTATCTTTTTCTCTTCTTTGCTTGAGTTGTCCCTCTCATGTGTGACAATGTCTTTCTTCAACATTTCAATTTTAAAAAAATGCATTCATTGCAAATGAATCTTTTCTCAAAAATCTTCGCAAACTTTTCTTCGGAATCACATTCTCAACTTGGAACCCTAATGAAATGTGTTTCCTTCATCACGAGTTCGTAAAGAAAGGACTTGAGAACCTTCCTCTGAAGTGGGAGCAACTTTGATCTTCCCCTCACGTGGGGGCATATCCTTGCTTTCGAATTCCTTGATGAAGTGAACATCTTTTGAAAGGATCCCTTGATGATGGATCACTTTAAGAAAAGAAACATCTACTTTCGAATTGTGCATCCCTTGAGTGGACCCCCTTTGAAATTCTTTATCTCAAATGGATTCTTTCATGTCTAGCTTGGGGGCAGCCTGACTAGACCTATTCTGTACCTTCACATCTAGCTTGGGGGCAACTTGACTAGACTTATTTCATATCCTCGCATCTAGCTTGGGAGCAGCTTGACTAGACCTTTCCTTTTCAAATAGCCTGTCCCTTGAGTGGAGCCCTCTTCTTTTGAAGGGTTCTCGAGGGACCCCTTTAAAATTTTTCCAAGTCATCGACAATTTGCACAACTGTCCACTTACTTGCCTATGTAGTCTACTTCCTTGATGGTTCAGGTATACATTTCTAAACTTACTCTTTCTTGATCTACTTTACTGAGCACTCATCAGTACTTGTGCTCGCTAAAGTGGGGAAAAATTTATAGGAGTAAATTTGCACCCCATGTGCAAATCCCCTTTTTTCCCTTCTCCACCTTAGAAAACCAAGTTCAAAGGCTTAATTACAACTAAGCCCACTACTTTCATCCCACTTGGCACCTGTTTTGAGTGTCTATGGAGGAATTTCTGTCGGAGACACCCGCATAGTGCGCTTACGTCCTTGGCAGATTCCTGTAGCTGAACCTGTAGAGGCGTTACACTTCTCATTGGGAGTCAAGTTGTAACGCCCCCTTCAACCGACCAACTAGAATATGGCCATTTTCTTCATCTCCTCTTCAAATTCTCTCCTTCTACATCCATTCTAACTTCTTCACTTCATTCACAAACTCACTTTCATACTCTTGCACTCACTCTCAAGCTCTCAAGTAGCATTTCAAGCACTCCATAGCAACAACTTGATTCCACCACTTTAGTAGAGCAAGTTTGGGACCACACCATTGCAACAAAGGCTCGAGTACTCTAATTTTCTCCCCCAAGCAGCCTTGAGTGCTCTTGGTGGAGGTGGTAAGCTTCCCTCTCCTCTCCTTTATTACTTGGTTGAGTTAGCACACTTACTATTTTGTAGTGTTTTTGATTCTCTTCATTATAATACTTTCTTTATCTCATTTCCTTGGCTGTCCATGGAGGTGGAAACACCTAAATGGGGGTATGACTAAGGAAGGCCCTATACAACTACCCAACATTTTCTCTTTTCTTTGTGTGTAGGTGAACGTGCTTTCAAGGAGCTAGCTGGCGAATGAGTTTCTTTGTGAGATCCTTCTTGCCACCTTTACTCTTTCATTTTTACTTTATCACATTAGAGAGTACTTTGTTTATTTAATCACGTTATTTTGGCCCTTTAGTGGTAGTTAGCTGCGCCATTAGCTCTTTTTCTTAGGTTTGACCTTATCTCTGTAGTTGTCTAGCCGCACGAACACCAATGCACTTTAGAGATGCCAGTGCACCGCACTGTCGTCCAAGTTTCTCACTTTTGTCCTCAGGAACATAGCTTCTTGAGGCATAGTGTTGAACCTAAAAACTAGTTCACCTAGCCCTGTCTTGTATTTCGGGTTTGTAGAGTGGTTGAAGGACCTCATAGTCGTCATCATTCTCATTCCGCATATCCTAGCACCCCGTTAAGCTGAGGTAATTTAGGGAAGCCTTTCGCATCTTGGCCCTCCGTGACCTAGGTCCTTGAACATGGTGGTCCATCTCTCTTACACTTGTAGATAGAATTACATGAACTAATGGAGTGAAACTCATCAAAAGAGAGGGCCCCCAACTTCTTGGGAATAGGAACAATAAAAGAAGCATTAATTTCCTTAAGGAGGCTACCACTACCAAATAATTATTTCATAGCATCCACCACATCATTAGCCACAATATCCCAAAAGGAATGAAAGAAAAACATAGGGAACCCATTAGGTCTAGGTGCTTTGTTACCTTCAAAGGAAACAACAACACTTTGAATCTCTTCCTCCAAAGGAATTCACATTAACAACCGATTGAGATCATCCAAGATGATACTAGGAATATCTTGAAAAATATCATCTTGATAGGCAGAATTAAGGCCATCATTAGCCTTTAAGAGCTCAGAGAAAAAAGAAGCAGCCTGCGAAATATCATCCTCCTTATCCAACAACTGATTATTAAACCTAATAGGGTTAATGTGATTGGAGGTCCGATGTTTCAAACTAGAGAGATGAAAGAACTTGGTGTTCATGTCCCCACTCTTTAACCACATTATTCGGGACCATTGCTTCCAAAATTCCTCCTCTTTGGCTACTATATTATGCAACCTTGACAAAAGAACATTCTCCCTCTGAACAAGATCCCTAACATCACCTGAGAGTTGAATAGAATTTTGCACCATAAGAAGCTCCTCAACGATATCCTTTTCCATAAAAAAATGACCAAAATATGTCTCATTCCATCTTCTAACATTGTTTTTAACATTAGCAAGTTTCTTGGCCACCTTGTACATAGTAGTCCCATCCACCTGAGTATCTCACTAGGAGAGAATCCTATCTTTCAAATCCAGATGACAGGT
The DNA here is from genome assembly GCA_007258455.2 of Sequoia sempervirens. Taxonomy (NCBI): domain Eukaryota; kingdom Viridiplantae; phylum Streptophyta; class Pinopsida; order Cupressales; family Cupressaceae; genus Sequoia; species Sequoia sempervirens. The sequence goes on along the minus strand of VDFB02075321.1, from coordinate 235,042,533 downwards.
CCACATCTTCTCAAATCTGAAAGGAAAAAAATTCCTTCTCCCCAAAAGGTCCATAGAGAGAAAGGGGAAAATGGTCTGACTCTAGCCTAGTAAGAGCCGATAGAGAGCAAGAATAGAAAAGAAGCCAATTAGGAGACATAAGAGCCCAAACTAACTTCACTTGAATCAAAGCATCCCCTGCCTGATGGTTGGACCATGTATATGAGGCCTCTTTAAGATCCAAGTCGAGAAGAGCATTATTATTTAATAGGTTAATAAGATCAAACTTGTTCTCATCCACTACCTGAGAACCACCCATTTTATCAAAGTCATGTAGCGGGGTATTAAAGTCCCCTATCACCAGCCAATTAGAAGAAGGGTGAAGAGATTTGAATGAGCTGAGGTTATCCCAAAAATGATTTCTAGCCTTCTTGCAATTAGGAGCGTAAATTTTGGAAAGGGTCAACAAAAAATTATCACTGAATTTAGTGAAAGAGGTAGCCACATGATTACAGTTAGAAAACAAAGCCTCACCCTTAATAGCCTTAGGGTTCCAAAAAGTAACTATTCCACCAAAAACTCTAGCGGCCTCATAACATTGCACCCCACAGTCTTTAAAAAGCTTATTTTTAATTTTTCTCAATTTATCAGATCCCATTTTAGTCTCTTGAATCATAATAATGTCAGGTTTATGATCCCTTAGAATATTTATAAGAGATCATGTTTGTGAGGGTGGTTTAACCCCCTCATATTCCATGAAATGATCTTCATGAGCATTTAGGGGAAGTGCCCTTAGAGCACATCTCCAACAAGGTCCTCTGGGTACCATCTGCAATATCCAATCTACTTTCTTTATCCTGAGAAGACTATGATGAAGGACATCCTCTTCCTCTTGACTTTGAACCACAATCAAGCCTCTGATAGTTCCTAGTAGAAACTCCCGACGAGGGAGATTGTTTCTTCCCGTTCCTTCCTTTAACAAGAATATAGGTTCTTTCAAAGCATCATCACTCTCCTTAATCTCTCTCCTTAAGCTCAAGATTCTCAACCTCCACCCCTCCCTCAGATGAAGGGATAACATCAATAACACACTGAGGATACTTCATCCCCCTCGAGTCCTGGATAGCCAAAGGAGACTACATCTTATCATTCACTAGGGGATTCAACACTTCATCCTCCTTAGCCTGGGTCATCAATTCCACAACCTCCTTAGAATGAAGATGGGACACCTCCTCTAGAGAGTCCTTTAACAGATCATTCCCACCTTTCATAGCCATCCCCTCGTTCACGATGTTTTCCCTAGGGACCAAAGGATCTAGAACATGAGACAACTTAGGCACATCAATAACAACCTTACTAATAGGCTCCTTAGGAACCTCCTCAGAAACACGGCCACACTCCTTTTCTCTCCATTGCTTCGCCATGGGATTCTTAACCTTCAGAGGGCATTTCTTCACCCAATGGACAATTTTTTTACAGTGAAAGCAGGTGAAAGGGATGGACTCAAATTCACTACTTTCTCACACACCCCAAGTTTAGAGTTAATCCTTACAACAAAAGGGAGATCTGCAAACTATTCAACATTGAAACAAAAGCGAGCATATACCAGTCATTTCTTGGAGGTAGTCATTTGATCTATAGAAAGAAGGGACCCAAAAGTACTTGCAATTCCTTTGAAAAATTCTTCATCCCAGAATCCCATTGGAAGACTAGGTAGTCTAACCCAAACGGGGGCAGCCAAAAAAGAGAAAGAGTTAGGATTGAACCTTGTTTCCCACCTCTTGAGCAGCAAGGAAGACTTCCCAATGAACCATGGGCCTCATGTTAAAGTTAAAATGAAATCATCCTCGCAGTTAAAAGAGAATGAGAAGAACCCCTTCGCCATACTAGCAACATATACTTGACCCTTAAGGTGCCAGTGATTCATATAGAACTTACAAACCATCTCAATGTGGGGACGAGGCCCTATAAACTTTCCCAATAGAGTCATTTCCATATGAGAAATGCTTTTCTCAACAATACAGTCAGGAACAGAGATAGAAAATTCACCTTTTAGAACATTAGAACAAGACACTGAAGGAGAAGTACTTTTACCTTTTGGATTTGAACCGAAGAGGTTTTACCACTTATGCTCTGACCCCAAGAAGAACCCAACATTTCCTATCTTATTAGACAAGACCAAACCAAAGGATTTGGAACCCGCATCCACAAATCTATCTGACTAACTAGAGCTAGCCTTTTCAGTATTGAGATTCCCCAGCTTAGAGAAGGACAAGGGGGAAGGAACCTTCGAAGCTTCTTTCCCACCAAGATCCTCATTATCGAGAAGAGGGGACCCACACCACTTACCATCAACACCTAACCCACCTAACATCACCTTACCATTAGCAACCAGATCGCCATTATTGCCAACTTCAGCTACCAACTTCAGCTGCAATGTTTCTCACCTTTGCCAAATTTGAAATCGCTCCACCCCCATCACCGCCACCAGAAGAGAGCTCGATTTTTACTACATACATTGTTAAAATGTTGAGTAGATTGTACATACATATTATACCTTGATTAGGTAAAGATATATTAAATGATATTGATTTCATGATGATGATGCATTGTATTTATAAAATCCTCTTTCTATTAACTATTCAAACAACCCTAAGCAACCTTCATACAAAAACATGACTTCTAAATACTTGATCTAACATTAATTATTAAACACTTATTTAATCAAAATTATTAATGTGTTCATTTATATTTTTCCAACCTCGATTATATGTACTATAGATATATATATATATTTTTCTAACCTAAAATATAAATACTATAGAGGTAATATGTGTTGACAGTATAAATAGGTATTTTTCCTATCTAGTCTTATCTAGGTCCTATTTACATTGTTAAGTCCACTTAGGTCCTAAGAGGGTATAGTTGTAGTTGGCATTAATTAGGGGAGAATCTTTCTAGAAGCATTAGTTGCCACTTATCTTATCTAGACTTGGCATTTATTTAATGCTTGTGCCCTAGGTTGTTATGACTTAGTTGGCTCATGTGATAGGATTAAGACACTTGTCATGATCTTGTCTAATCCTATTCATCACCTTGCCTATATAAGAAAGGCTTCATATGTACACTTGATCATCTCAATCTCAATTTCAGTTGTGTAAGTCCAATACATCATTGCAATCTTGAGTATTGCATATTGGCCACATCTTACATTCATTGTTGCAATTTCATGTTCTTACTTTTCCCTCTTGTGGAAGGTTGTTGTTGGCTTTTGTAGATTGATCTTGGAGGCTTGACTCCTTGAGTGACTCTAACATATTTTATGAGCCATATCTTAGCTCCTACGTGGTATCAGAGCTTCAGAGTTACAAAACCCCTTCTTAGATGTGAGGGTGATTCGAACTTGATTTTTTGCACGGTGTATCTTGGATAAAAAATGGCATATATATTTTGCCTCATATATTTTCAAAAAAAAATAAAAAATGGTTTTATTTTAAAACCATAAAATACCATTTGAGTATCTACTAGATTTTGTAGATAGTGAGTAGATATTGCAGGAACGACTATCAAATAGCCCAAGGCAACTATTTTCCCTACAGGTGAAGTTTACTTTTTTTACCAAATTTCATGTTCTAGTTTTTGGATTCAAAAACACTTTCTGGGTTTTGTTGGCAACAACAAAATATTATCTAGGTATGGGTGATCCCACAATAGTGGGTTACACTTTTTGACCAAACTTGACATTGAACTGAACTTTTTTAACTAAATCTTCACTTTCAGACATCTATAGCTGCTAAACCATGAGTAATTTGAAGATGGTGCAAACTAGTGATTTGTGACATTTTGTTTGCAGATTCTAAATATATATTTCTTAAATTTTTTGGAATCAAATTGTATTTATTTTTCCATCTCCTTCAAAAACTAGTTTTTAACAGTAAACACCATCTTTAAAGAGTGATGTTCACCGTATAACACAACTTTTTTTAATGAAGATTTTTTTAAAAAAAAAAAAAAAAAATTAGATTCGTAACTATGATATCTAGAACTAACATTTGGTTTCATAGTGTTTTATTGAATATTTTTTTCTTAATTAAGTTTTGAAGTCAAACCAATTATAATTTAGACATAGGTCGACTGTATAACACATAATTTTTTTTGTATGTATCAAAATTCATTTTTTTTTGTTGGATCAATGACATCAATACCAAGCACCTTGATATTTTTTTAGTTTTTTTTTATAATCTACTATTTTTCCACATGTGCAGAACAGGGAGCTTGATTTTTGGTGAAAAACCTATGTTTAATTAAACTAAAAAAATACATAATAAAACTAAAAAATATTAAAACTATACTTGATGGAGAGCTCATTTTGAGGACTATAATACTCTAGTTGGGTTTGTCAAGTTGATTCCATTTTCATCCTCAACCCGTGCTTTGAAACCCAAAATTCTGCATAAAATTACAGATGGAGGGGGGAAAAATAAAAAAAGTGGGGCTCTAGCGAAGGGGGGTTCTAGTGAAGGAGGGGTTCACTAGAACCCCACTTTTTTGCTTTTGCCCCCCTTCTAGTGAACCCCCCCTTCTAGAGAACCCCCCCTTCTTTTTTGAGAGCCCAAGAAATTTTTTATTCATCAATCCAATTGTAACCCACTTATGTGGGATCACCTGTATCCATTAGTTTTTGCATGCATTGGGTAAATTTTTTTAAAATCAAATCAAAAGGGTCGTGTTTGCATTGTCAGATGGAAATATTTACCCTTTTTAAAAAAAATCATAACTTTTTCCTTGATCTTCGATTTTCATGATTCTTGCGGCGTTGGAAAGGTATTGAGGAGATCTACATTGCCATCCATGCACTTTTTTTTTGTATCTGTCCCAAGTTGATTATTATCTTAGTTTTGATTTAATGGGTGTTGTGGATATTACTTGGATGTTTTGACAGTTGAGAGGGTGCAATTTTGATCTCTACACTTCATTTCAATTTCAGATCATTTCTCAATCAATTGTTGCTTCATAGATTCTAGGGTTGTGCTAGTTTGTGAGTTTTCTAGTGTTCCTTGACATCGGGTCTGCTGTTGCTTATCATGACTTCGATATGAGTCTTTGAGTGACTCTAATATGGTTTCTAGCAAACATAATTATCCTTTCTTGCTTGCCAGATTGAGGATTCCAGTGTTACTCCACAAGTGTGCTTCCAATGCTTCTTTGTAGTAGGTTATCTCATTATGGGGGGTTGTATGATCTCTCTTTTCATCCTTTGTGTGGATGGAGATTGATTGGATTTGTGATGGATATCATTATTGAATTTTATCTCTCTTTTCAGGAGGAGTTTTGTCCCACTGGGTTTTCTCCTTTTCCTCGTTTGTGAGAGATTGCATTTGCATTTGTACATGGGTACCTAGCATGGCCTCATAGCTAGGACCCATCTTTGTGTCATTTGCATAATAATCAACTCCCTAAGTTGTACTTAAGGGGGGGGGGTGTTGGTGTAAATAGGTATTTTTCCTATCTAGTCTTATCTAGGTCCTATTTACATTGTTAAGTCCACTTAGGTCCTAGGAGGGTATCTTTCTAGTTAGCATTAATTAGGGGTGAATCTTTCTAGAAGCATTAGTTGTCACTTATCTTATCTAGTTGGCATTTATTTAATGCTTGTGTCCTAGGTTGTTATGACTTAGTTGTCTCATGTGATAGGATTAAGACACTTGTCATGATCTTGTCTAATCATATTCATCACCTTGCCTATATAAGCAAGGCTTCATATATACATTTGATCATGTCAATCACAATTTTAGTTATGTAAGTCCAATACATCATTGCAATCTTGAGTATTGCATATTGGCCATATCTTGCATCCATTGTTGCAATTTCTTGTTCTTGATTTTCCCTCTTATGGAAGGTTTTTGTTGGCATTTGCACATGATCTTGGAGGCTTGAGTCCTTAAGCGTCTCTAATATGTTTTATGAGCTATATCTTAGTTCCTACAATATGGTCTCCAAAATTTCCCCTTATTAAATTAATCCAAACAAAGGATGGAACATTGCATGGACTATACATAATAACCCATCTAAAAATATGATGTATCATCTCCACCAAATATTCCACTCACCTAGCAAACACCAAAATAATTACATCATTATATGTTCTAATTTTCAAACATTATCTATGAATCGAGATATACTCAAAATTTCACAAGTACACCACTCTATGTGTGAATCGAGACTTACTCAACTATCCATAATTAAATAAAACTAGTTGTAAATGGAGACATGCTCACCTATTAATAACAACACTTATTCTTTTGTGGTTAGAATATACTCAAATATCAATAGGTACCCACCTCCAAGTTTATGGATTGAGATATACTCAATTATCCATAGATAAAAATAATCAAGTTTATAGACTGAGACATACTTGACTATCCATAAATATTCCATGGTTGTTTTAGATAAAGATATGCTTCACTATACATAAGAATAAAACATAAATTTTTTAAGCCTCCCTTACTTCAAGAAGGGAAACAAATGAAAAAATTGGTGCCTCTAATGCAATGAAGCATCTTTGAGCAAGGATCTAGCTCAAGATGCAAAATATTCCTCCAACCTCTTGTGTCCTCTATCCTCTTTGATATTATTAGTCATCACTTCTAAAAAATAACTCTACTTTTTACCTTCTCCATTATCTTAAACATTTACTCATGAACTTCCTTCAAGATTGCTCTTTTTATAACAAGTACACTACTAAGCATCAAATAGTAGGTATTCAATAAAACCATGTGATATACGATTTAATAAATCTTTGGAGGTTTTTTTTCCTTTAAGAACCTCTCATAGAGAAAAAATAAATAAAAGGTAGACATTAGATCTTGGCTTCCATTGATAACGTACCTTTATATCTCTACTATACTCATTGTTACATTACTGTTAGCTTAATGTTGTAAAGACCCAATTATTGTACCCAAGTTTACCACCAATTTTTTTGTTAATTTTTTTAATAAAAGTTTTTAAGTGTTCATTAATCTATATACTTAGGAATCTATCCATATGAGATAGGCATTAAAATGGCATTTGCATTCTATTTTGCTTCTCATTTTTATTCATCATTTCAATAAATTCAACAATTTTTTTAATCATTTCTATCATACTTGGAGTTGTTCCTTTTTCATGTTTTGTGTGCATCTAGGCATGATATTTGAGGAGAAAAATATTTTTTTCAATTCATAGTGTCGCTACAGTCATACTAGCAATAGTGCATCACATAAATGTCCTGACTAGTGAGCTCCAATGTTTAGCTATAGGTTCCATCTTTCCTATTTTTTTATTTGGGCATTAATTTTGTGGATTTAGATTCTAGTTAGCACTAAACAAAATATTTCTACTCAAATATCTTTTTGTAGCTTATTGAATTTACATTTCCAAGTTTTTAAAAAAACTTCTATGATAATCTGGTAAGTTTTTTCTCTTTCAAAAAATAGCAAACAAAACACTCAAATAGTCTCATCAAACTTAAAAAATAGATTAATCCTAAAGTAACATAGGAGAACAAAAATGGATTTCTAAACTTAAATATGTTTTCCTTATATTACAATGATCTCGATATTTTTTATTGGCATGTGAAACTTCTAATTCTAGTTGTTTCTCCATCATTTTGTATATAAACTCAAGCATATGCCACTCCTAAGACCACCTACTTCTATTAACTCTTGAGTTGAGTTTTCAATCCTATTTAAGCAACCCATTTAGATTTAAAATGGTCTTTGATTTTTCATTGGATGCCTCTTATAAGAATGATTATTTTGTTACTCCTCCTTTCGTATTTGTTTGAGTAGGCTGGAAGGTTTATTTTGAGGTCTCCAAGCCAAATTCCAATTTTTCTTTGCAACTTCCACACTTTGTATAACCTCTAAGACTTTTATTAGTTAGTTTGAAGCTTCAAACATTCCATTACAATAATATAGTATCGTGTTATTTCATTTTTCTTAGTTTCTTGTCTTTTTTCCTTCTCCATTAAGTGGAGTACGCCAAGCTATATACGCAAAGAGAGATTACAAAAGCTAAGTCACTAAGGACTTACATGCCATGAGAATCTTCTCAAAGGATCTTAGTTGTTAATTTATAGGTGTGATGTTCCAATTTATTTGGTTTCAAGTTGTTAAGTAATTTACTTTCAAAAGTTTAAATTAAAGTAGAAAGTATAGTAGATTAAGTTATCTTCACCTTGCCCAGATCTTTGATATTTTGTCATTGTATAATGGATTAGCAATAGTTAGATATAATTTACTTGTTTTGTTGTGTTATATTCATTTAGATTAGATTATATAATTTAACTATTTATTATATTAGATTGGTTTAAATTAGAATGTAGATTTTACTTTTAATTCAATAATACTCATTTTCAATCCATTTTATAAATCTATTGTAAATAGGACAACGAAACAAGTAATCAATACCTTGCTAATATGGAAAGACAATCAACAAATCAAAATAAAATTAAAAAATTTGTTCACATTGCTCTTAGAATCATTAAGTTGCATTCAAATTTGTTAGTTATTTCACATTTCTATTCGAGGAATCACAAAAATATAGAGTAGTTGCTTATATCTCATATTTCAATTAAGTATTCATTTAATTCATTTTCATTCAAACCTCTGGCACTTAAAGTCCTAGCTAACAAGCCGAGGAAATCAACTAAAAAACAAAATGAGAGAAAAACAATAAAAAACCATTGCTAGCAAGAGAAGGCGATCAAACAAGACAAATGAAACCAAGAAAAACAAGCACAATACTAAAAACGTCAAACATGCGATATGGTTAATATACTAGGATAATTAGGTTCATATGATGTAATGTTAGAAAGAATTAATTATAATCCATCCTAAGCAAACTCAAAGCAACTCTTTTGAACTTGAAAATAATTAAACAATAACAAGTTGAGTAAACTTTTATTTTACAATACATATAGGAAGAGAACACTAGTAAGAGAGAGAGAGATAGATAGAGATCATCAAAGCATTTTTTGGGTCAAAATCCTTTCTCATACAAGAGCTAAATATAATCCATGATAACAATGTACCCAACCACATAAGAATTCTCATAACACCTCTTTAGAGGTTTTCTAGAGATTATCCTCACATTTCAACAACACCACCATACATCAACACATCCATCTTCCATCAAGCACTCCTAATTGAAGTGAGCAATGAAACCTAACACAAAAATTAACCTACACACAAACATCGTTGACATTAATCGGACACTCCTATCAAAGAGGGTAGTCCTTCAAACACTCCCCCATTTCATGGGCTTCTACCACATGAGTAGGAGTGAGCTATCCATACATAGGCGACATAAGTGAAATGTGTGTGCTATACCATGCACATCTCATACACAATACTAGTGAGTACATTTTGAGCAACAAAGTCCTCTCGCCCAAGTCTGAAAATCTTGATCTTTTAGATGATTATTTCTCTAGGATGAATACTTGGTCCCATCCACTCTTTGATTATGTAAAATCTACTCAAAACATCTTTTCCATCTTTGAAATCTAATTAGATTTGAAATGTTAGATCCATGAAATAACTTGCTATATGTAACAACTTATAAAGTTAAAATTCTCATTACCAAGTAATGCTTTTCCCACATGGAATGATATTTGTCATCAACCCTACCATAAATGGCTCTAATGACCTCCTTGGCCATATTAATGTCCTCATACACATGGAACATTACAAGCTTCTCTCCATTAGCAACACAAGGGAAGTTCACTAAAATCCATGCGATTTGTTAAAAGTAATATAAATAAAAATAAGATTCAAGAAGAGAACATAAACAAATAAAATATCATGAAAAAATAAACTATTAAAATGGGCAAAAGAGAAATGAAATAAAAACTTACATTAATAATACCCTTCACTGAAAGAAAAAAGTGTTTCTAATGAAATACCTTATTGACAATATCAACTTTGACATTGATCCTCAAGTATGAAGATTGAAACCAATCCTCAGTAATAAACTTATGTTTCAAAACAACCTTTAATTGAAATACATATTGCAATATAATAAAACTAGTTACAAAATGGGTTGAACCAAAATGAGCCAACTCCTATTTCTCTAAATATTTCCTTATTAAGTTGAAGATTGAAGAATGATTATATATTTACAATTATTATGAATTTGATTCACAAGTAGTTTGACCTAAGTTTTTTTTCCAAGACCCTTCAATATAAGGTCAAGTCAATGAATGAATTAGAGGGTGCAAAGAGAGATGAATGGCTCTCCATGAGAAGTTTATTTGTAATAACATAATTTTTTACATTATCTATAATTGCTTGTATGACATTAACCTCACCCACCTCAACCATGACTTCCTCTAGCATCTCACAAAGGCATTCTATATTTTCACTTTCTATGAAGCATCAATGGTAAAACCATTCCACCTAAGAAAGAAACAAGGAAACTTAACATCTTATTTCTCGCATATGTCCAACTATTAGACATGATAGTACAACCATTCTTTCACCATATCTCATGTTTCTCATCAACAATAGACCTCACTCTACCACATTCTCATTCAAAATTAGACCCTTTAATTCTTCATCATTAAAGATTTCAAACTCCACCACCACAACAACAATAGAATCCACTAAATTCCATCAATAAATAAATCCTAAAATAAATGAACATTCCAAATCTAAAAACAATCCACTTTTAAAATTCAAGACATCAACAAATGAAATTTATATTTAAAACAAAAATAAGAATTAATTATCTAACATAAAAAAATTCAATAATAGAACAAAAAAATCTTCAATCTCACTCCTAATCACTTGAAGTTTGTCTCTAATCCAACACTTTCGCTAATGCAATGATTGGAAACATAGATAAATGTGTGGTACTAATGAAGATTATAATGCCAATTTGTGAGCTACAGGCCAACATTAATGCTTGAACTCCAAGAGAGTAGAGAACTTTTAGAAGCAAAAGAATCTACTTGGACCTGGCTACCATCTCTTCTCTTTGCTTCTTTCTAACGTCATTTATTCAAAGGACATTACTTGAGATTAAACTTCTCACACAATTTCAAGCAAGACTTTTGTGCATAAAGAAGCATATTTGCCAACTATACATGTGGGTGGAATTTTAGCCAATTAATGTCTCCATCAATCTTGGTTTTGCAATAGTTACAAACCAATACCGTTTTCTTAACACTTGGGGTGGCATTCTTCCAACAAGTTCCTATCTTATTGGCACTGACATTATGACTAAATTAAAAATACGTTAAAAAAAGCGGGCAAGATTTTTAATATTTGTACTTTGGAGGGATGTTGGGAGAGAGAGGGGTGGCATCAGGTGCGAGGGGGTGAGACTAGGAGCATGAGGATTTTGCTCTTCATGTTTCTTGTGAAAAATGAAAGATGGAATGGTAATGTAAAGAAACATTAAAAAAGACATGCCTAAGTAAATTTGTTGCTCCAAATGGACCATGAATTGCTTCAAACACACAATGGTTACTCCAAAGGCACCATAAGATGATCAAAATCAACAAATGTACCCTTTGTTCACTATTTGTTGTTGCTTTCTATTGGGCGTGTTTTGCTAAAACCTCTATTTTTCTTTTTGGTTTTTGCTTGTAAGTGATGTCTTTTCCTTTATATTGATGTTTTAGGGTTTTTATTTAGGGTCTACAACATGAGTTTTTTTTGTTTTCAAGGTTTTGTAGGGTTGAATCCACCCATTAGGACTCACAAGTCTAGATGAGACTAACAAATTTGGTAAACTTGACGAGTCCCTTAAAAACTAATCAAGTCTTTGAAACAAGTTTGTAGGCCTCATTTTGACATTGCTCAACTTGATACTCACTAAGTTTGATAGGTAACTAACAAATCTTGTGTCTGTGATTTTAAATCCAAGAGTTTTAGTTGCTAAAAACTAGGCTCCTCTCCAATGTTTTGTGGACCTCATGTTCATAAATACCTCCAAAATATGTCATTTTAATTTCACCTTAGTCTTATTAGCAATTGAGTTTATCTTGCCTTAGCCTATGTGTCTTAGAGAAGTTGTATTTTGATTAAAAAAATGTGCAAGTAATTGTTGGTAGAAAATCATTAGAAGAGCTCGCGAGATAGTGAGTGGAGGAGATTCCTCACTCTTCATAAATTTTCTCCCATTTCAATTTTCTTTAGGTTAGTTGGTGTTTTCTTCATTTATATGTGTGTTCTATACCGTCAATTGGTTGTACATGTTTCCTTTCACATTACTTGCACTTAACAACATCAAATTTAGAACATAATGATTGTTTTCCTATAGGAACATGATGTAGGAGTATCTAAGTTCACAAGCAATCCTACATCACCAAAATTTATTTTCTTTTCATGTTCAATATTTTGCATTTTTTATGTAAGTTTGAACTTCAAGAGCATATTATGAAGAGTTGTAAGGATATGATTATTTATTTGTGAGGACTTTATTTCCATTTCATACATCAATGCCAAGCATGGTGTTTAATGTGATTAGCAAAATTGTATAATTTTAAGGTTCTAGGGGTTGAAGTGGTCTATTTACCATGGTGGAAGGGGATTTTGAAGGAAAATTAATTAATTTTCTCAACTTTTATGCCTAGGGCAGTGTGCATAAGACAAGTGACTCTTGGCATTCCATTATGGTCTTATTCCTTTAATTTTGCTTCCTAGAATGGAGAAAAAAAACTAGTGATTTTTGAAAAATAATTTAATGACTTCAATTTTTAATTTGGGGTGAATGAGCACGGCTTGGTTATTGATTTTATTCATTTTACAAAAGCATATATAGCAATAAGACATTGGATATGGTTCAACAACTTTTAATGGCACTTTTGAGAGCTACAAACTATGTTTTATATCATTTTTTTGCAAAAATTTTAAGGGTCAATCAAAGAGCAGATTTGGAAACCACTTTTTTGGGTTTTCACATAGTTCAAATCCTCTTTAAATACAATCTTTAATGGTGTCAAGAGGCAGCAATTAGAAGCAGCAAGTTTGAGGAAAGAATTTGCAGCTTGTTCTAGAGGATTGCATGAAAGAAAGTGCAAAAAAATAGCTTTCCAAGAGAGGAATAGAAGAAGAGAAAAAGAAAGTTGCAGGTGTGTTTTATGTGTTCAAGGCAGCCATGAGAGTTGTAGGATGAAGGGAAACAACAGATTGACAAAAAGGAGTGAAGCCAAGAATGTTGAAGGCAAGAGATTTTGAAGATTTTAAGGCATTAAGTACTAGAGACCCTTGTAAAATTTCTGAATTTTATTTCTTGTTGAATCCTCACTATATGTATTGTTCTTGAAGAATTTTGTTGTATGGATGTACATATGAAAGTGATAATAAAAACATGTTTCGGATTTTGTTGCAAAATATATGTTTTTGATATGTGTACAAGAATGTGGGTTGGATAAGATGTTATGACTGCAGGATTGGATAGTTTAATAAGACCCCCCAATCTTGACTGCATCAAAACAACTTAATCAATCAATACAAGTTAAAATTGTATAAGATTTGTTTTGATGACTACCACATTAATTACAGATTAATATCATAAAGAAATCTCTACGTGACTTCCAAAAATTCTCTTATCATCTTTGAATTGGATGCACTTTATACAATCTTTCAAAATTACAACATTTTTAGACAAACAGATTTCTTGTATTGGCCATTATAATTTGTTTGTAAACAAACATTCTACACAGTCGCTCACAAACTACAAGGCTTGTAGGCAGTAACAATTCTTAAAAAACCGAAGATTCTTTAGGATTAAGACAAAAGCCAGCCAATCATTTGTCTCTATCACAATGGGAACAACGAAAATAATTTCCAAAAAGTATTTTAAATCAGATATTTTTCAATAACAATGGTTCTTTTTGTATAGCAAAGCACTTATCTGATCCATACACATCTGCCTTGACCAAGCTTTATTTCTCAATTTGGTTCCATAATATAAGTCTCTCAAATGCTTGTATAGGAATTACTAAACACCCATCTTTCCTCAGAAAAGTTTCTCAGCTCTAAGGACTACCAGGTAAGTCGGAAACAAATGACTGTTGGCATATATTCAACTGAAATGGAGTACAAGGAGGCATAAGGAGCCGTATGCGAAGCAATTGGCTTCAAAGAATCCTAGGTGATACGGGTATCCCTTCCAAGAAACCAACAATATATAGCGTTAATCAAAGTTTATTAAAGATGGTGAAACATCAGTTTATGCATGAGTTATCCAAACTCATAGAGGTTCATTGCCACTTCAACAGACATGGTGTAGAAATATGAAACACATGTAGTTTGTCAATTTTCAGAATCAACTTCGCGATGGTTTTACAAAGTCATTGTCTCCTAACAACATTGGATAGTTCCAGACTAAACCCTTTGTAATAGACAATGTACACAAATTAGATATTTAGTGGGTGTGTTAGAATAATTAGAATATTTAATTAGTCAATTGAGGGAATGGATGGCTGTTTCGACCTACCCAACGAGTTTCCATCGTTAAAAGTATATCCATTTCAGGATCTCTATGTTAATGCAATGAACTATAATAATAGATTTCTTCATCTATGTGTTGATCTCCATCATATGTAACTATTGGCGTGTTGGCGTGCTTCTCTTCAGCCTGTTTCACTAAAACAAATTGCCTGCAAGTGCTACTTCTAGCCACTTCCAGCTCACTCCACTTCCCACGAGTAGAAACTGTTCTCTTCTCTTGCTTCTGCTTTAGTTGCACCTAAGTACCTTCTTTCTCATCAATACTGCCCCCTCCATCTTTCCAATATAGCGTCTTTTCTCCCTTTAAATTTCAACGTGTAAGGCTGGGTTTCCAATTAATTCAAGTAGTTGTCATTTTTGCAAGAAGATGGCGACTTCCATGATCTGCAGAGAAAATGTACAGATTTTTTATTAATTCGGATTTACAGAAGATTCCTCAACCTTGGGACACAAACTGGAGCTCCATTCTCGGGCATGTCCTATTACATACAGGTTCTTTTGGCCCGCTTTAACGTGGCCACATAATGAAGGGAGCAAGCCCAGCACTTCCCCGCGTCAGATTTGCATCCCGTTCATCATCTGCAAAAAATATATATAAAAGATCGTATTAGAGTTGAGATAAAACTCAATCCAATCATTTACAACAAAAATCCCGAATTATTCCTCATATCTGGTAAATTTTGTCAAATCAAACTTCCCCAACAGTCATAATTTCCAAAAATGGAATACTGGATGCACTGCATGAAAAGATTTTTCTAAACACACAGAATTATGCAACTTTTAAACAATGTTTGATTTCACAACTTCGGAAAAAGTAAACATAAACTTGGCCTAACATAAGGAAGTTTGGGAAACCATGTTGAGCCCAAGGATCAAAACTAAATAAGGGCTTTAGGAATTCAATCTAGATGGAGGGGAAGCGTAGAACCCCATGAACTAGCATATAGTTTCAAAACGTTTATTCCTTGTACAGATTACAAGAAGCGGTCAATCCATATAAAAAATTTCAACTGGAGAAGATTGCAACTAAGGGAACATGTTATTTTTTAATGGTATTTAGCTCCCCCTTTGGAATAACGGCAAGAGAAATCTGATGTTTAAGGGAAATTTTTTGACAGATAATACTATATTTTGGTTCAATGAAATCTTGAAGAAAGAATAAATCGAAGACGGAAGAACGATTATTTATAGCGGGCTTAAAGAATTGATTATACACTTCTTGTGATCTATTTGTCCATGAAGCTACATTGAGTTCTAAGTTGAAATGCAGATACATCTCTGCACTGTATTTGTGTTTATTCTATAACCTGATGCAATCCAGGCTATGAGCTGCTTGCAATTATTAGTTCTCATTTTCAATTTTCAGATGCAATGTTGACTCTGTGCAAGAGATATCCCATGCAAATAATGTATTTGATGATCTAACAGAACCAACCTTATTAGTTTCTCTTTGTTGAAATAGAAAATGCATACATCAAATGGTTAGCAGTAGGCAATTGACCAAAAATTCAGACAAAAGTGAATACTGTCTCGTGTATGGAATGAAAGCAATCAGCAAGCACAACTCACTAGCAATCACTTCTCATTTGTCCCCTATCAAATATGTCTCACCTTGGAGATCCTCATCACAGTGTGCCAGGGTGAACTGATATTCACCCAGCTCTAGCTATCTATCTAAGCTGCATGGTATGCCTCATTTTAGTATCACCAATAATCACCACAAGAACAGAGTCCATTGTTAAAATTATGGAATCGATTAGTGTCCCTCACTACAATTTCTCTTCGAACAATCTTGGAAATGAGCTTGATACTAGTGTGGCAGTCATCACAAACACGGAGGTTCTTTTTTATTCGAATAGTTGCTCCAGTAGGTGTGCTAATAAGCCCAAAAGCAAGTGCCAGCTTTTCGCTGTGGTAACGAAGAACATCTTCCTTCTGCTCCTCCTCAACATCCCGTAGAACACAGCTAGTGTTAGGAGCATATCCCGCAGCTTTCATTTTCTGTGTTAATGCCTCTAACATTGCATATATCCTCTTAGATTCTGGATGTAATCTGTCGCCAACAGCAAAAGTATGGACTGTACTCCTTACCTCAACCCAGCTGAGTCCAGTCTCCTTTTTCACTCCCCTATCTTTCATCAATTTCCTTACTTTCGCTGCATCATCCCATTTACCAGCTGCAGCATAAATGTTTGAGAGAAGCACATGAGTGCCTGAACATTGGGGTTCTAGCTTAAGAAGATTTTCAGCTGCACGTCTCCCTATTTCTGTGTTGCCATGGACCCTGCAGGCACCAAGTAATGCTCCCCAGACAGAAACACAAGGCTTAAATGGCATTGTGTTAACTATTTTATCGGCCTCCTCAATGTGCCCAGAACGACCAAGAAGGTCTACAATGCAGGCATAGTGCTCTGATGTTGGAATTATGCCATATTTTTGTTGCATAGCATCAAAGTAATAGCGACCCTCGTCCACTAGCCCTGCATGACTGCAGGCAGAAAGTACACAAACAAAGGTGATATTGTTTGGTATGATCCCTGCCTGTTGCATTTCTTTGAAAAGTTGGAGGGCCTCATTGCCATACCCATGGTGAGCATAACCTGCAATCATAGCTGTCCATGAGATTACATCTCTGGTATGCATTAATTCATGTACTCGGCGGGCATCCTTTATACACCCACTTTTTGAATACATTTCAATAAGAGAATTCCCTGCACATTTTTGGGATTCATATCCTGTTTTAATGACGTGACCATGGATTTGCCTGCCCTGTTCGAAAGCAGATAATCTTGCACAGGCACTGAGAACGCTGGAAAATACAAATTCGTCAGGCTTAATATCATGATGAGGAAGCTGGCAAAACAGCTTTAAGGCTTCCTCAGTGAGCTCACTCTGAACATACCCTGCAATCATTGTTGTCCATGTGACAACATTAGAGGTAGACATTTTGTCAAACACATGGCGTGCATCTTCTATCTGTGCACATTTTGTATACATATCAACAAGAGAACTTCCCACATACACATCAGAACCAGACTCGGTTTTGATTACGTGAGAATGAACCTGCCTACCCCGTTGCAATTCTGCCATTGCAGCACAGGCCCTTAGGACGCTGGAGTATGCAAACTGATTTAATTCAATTCCTGCTCTCTGTATCTGCTGAAAGATTTCAAGGGCTGCTTCGGGGTGTCCGTTCTGTGAATATCCTGCAAGCATAGCATTCCAAGAGATACTGTCTCGTCGAAGCATTTTGTCAAATACTTTGCGTGCATCATCTATGCAGCGGCATTTAGAATACATATCAATAAGAATGTTGTTTGGAACAATATCTATAAGATTTCCAGTCATAATGATTTGTGAATGGACCTGTCTCCCTTGTTTCAGAGCTGCTAAGCTGGCACAGGCTTGAAGAATCGCAGCAAACGTGAATCGGTTTGGTTTGACGTCCCCTTGTTGCATTTGGCAAAAGAGTCCCAATGCATCTTTACTTCGTCTATTCTGCGTATACCCCGTAATCATGGACATCCAAATCCCAGCATCTCGTTCAGGTATTTTATCAAACACTTGGCGAGAATCTTCCAATCTTCTACATTTGACATACAATTTAAGAAGCAAATTGCCAAGAAAGATATGTCCGATATATCCAGTCTTGATAATATGGGTATGAAGCTGCTTTCCCCGTACAAGAGCTCTTGTTTTAATACATTCCTGTAAGAGGTGGGCGTACAGATTCAAGTCTTGCTCCATCATATCTAATTTACAACGTCTCTTGCCATTGCTATTTTATAGCAAGATTTTCTTGAGCGATTGAAGCGGTGTGCATTTTGTAAGAAAATGTAAACAGGTACATCATTCTCAAACCCAAACTTTGCAATGTGAAGTTGCTCGCATATATACTCATTCTGCTCTCTGCTATCTATGATAATCCGACGTTTCCTGATAAAGCTAGTTGAAAAAAGTCGACTTAAATGTGAAAACAAAGCATTTATCGAATAATCTGAAACAGCAACAAATTCCGTAAGATCACATTCCATGATCCATTATGAGATACCACTCTGTAATGGTTAGGTACTATATGGACTAAAAAGAACGACATTTTTTTTTTTTTTTACAATCAACTTAGTTTTAAAATGAACACAAAATTTGTCTGAGTTGTGTTAAAACAAAACCTCCAGCTTTCATTTTGGTGCAACTAAAACAAACAAGCCACTTCAAAGTTGGATTAAAAAAAAGAACACAACTGCTTTTCATTTTGTTTTTAATTTTTAATACAAGCGACGATTTACTTTGATGCAGACACCGATTTACTTTTGTTGACCATGCTTTACGCTTTTTCAAGGTTAGTTAAAAAGAACACAAATCATTGCAATATTGGATTAAAAAGAACCTTCATGTGTGTGTCTACAAATTTCACATTTTGCGATTGAAGGTTAAAATGAACAAATGTTTAAATGTTTATTGTGTTTTTGAGGTGGTAGGTGTACCCTTTCCCCTTGTGCAAACTTGGGTGATCAAAAACCAAACCCATCTATTTTGCTTTCTTTAGATTGGTACACTTGTGCAAGCAATTTGTGGGATGGTGTCTTAGAACATCATTGCTAAAAACAATGGTAAGTTGGAAGACAACGCTTTCCTCGTATCTTCACAGATTTGGGGTTATTAGAGAGCATCTTTGAAACTTTATCATCCCAAAAACTCCTTTTTCTTTTCGTAGAGGGCTTTCCTTGGGATTTCATCACCCATTGCTCTGACCCTAAGTAGTATTTTCCTTCGGGCCACTATATAACTAAGGCAAAGAGTGAAAGTTCTAGTCTATTTCAGCTCCTTGTGGTTGATTGTTTTATTTGTGTTCACTGTTGATTCAAGACACATTGAGAGAGGAGCCAAGTTTGGTTATGGCAACCAAGCATATACTAGGTCTCAACATTCATAATCACACATTGCTAACCCCAAATTGTGACTAAACACTATTATTCTAGAGACCCACCTGATCTACCTCTGAACATTGCAGTGATTTTCCATGCAAAGGCATAGTTGGTTTTGCCTTCAAGATACTCATTATATGTATCTTCTTGAGTAGAAATACTCTTGCAAAGGCTTCGGTATATCACATCCTTACCTGTTACGACAAGATTAATAAGTATGTAGTATTGAGGACGAAGAGATATCAAGTTGGCATTGGCTATCCAGCCCCAGGAATGCATCGGGGCATGGATGTCATGCCATGCCTCTATACATAGTACGAGTACTAGCATTGTTTTCAGCGCCCTGCTTTGGAACCTGTATGGTTGTACGTTGTGGCAGACATCTTATCTATGCACTGTGCAATTTAAATTTTAAATCACGATACTGCATTAAGGGTTTTTGTTTACTCTTCCTTAAATTTCATTATAAATAAATAATGTTTTTATGTTTTTGTTATTTTATATTTATTTAAAGAATTGTTTTTCTTTATTTTATTTCATTTACTTGTTTTAGTTTTATTTCTTAAGTAAATTTTAAAATTAAGAAATTTATTTTTAGAAAAAAAATATGTAAAATAGGCTTGAAATTTTTCATTGTCTTTTACATAATTTATTTAAAATTGTGTATGAATTTTTTATTTTTTTTATAGATAATAAAATAAAATCACTATATTATAATTTTTATACCATTCAAAATAATAATATAGGAATATTGAATTGAATTTAACCTGTTACTTTAGAAGTCTAATTATATATTTTTATATTACTATTATAATTAATGTTTAATATACTACTATTATAAATAAAAGTATATTGTATTATATATAATACATAAGTTTTAACCTTCATGTGATATACTAAGTATCATAAGATTATATCTTATTCAATCACTAATATTGAATCTTATATTCTTATCAAAATTAATGATTGAATATTATAAAATCTTATCAAAATTGAGAGAAAATATTAATTTAAGAAAATCAAAACATAATTATTAAAAGATATGGAAAATATGATTGCATGTATCTTTAAAATATTTAAAATGTATTTATTATATATTATATTTATATAATGGCAATTTATTTTTTAAAATATTATTATTTTTATATTTATTATATATTATATTTTATATTAGAAATTACCAAATAAAAATATAGTAGAACACATAATTACTATATAATACATATTTTATATAATTGATGGAAAATATGATAACATTTATATTAAAAAAAAGCATTTATATTTAAAAAAATTAAATGTATTTATTAGCATTTATTAGCAATGGGTACGCTGAAGAGGTGTGGAAGGTCAATGAGGAAAAAAATAGGTTTTTTTTATACATTTGTGCAATACATTAGGTCATTTAGAAAATGATGTTATTTGTGTAACAAATGTCTCAATGGATAAGTCATAGCTTGAAATCAAAAGGGATGTGGACACCATTAATATAAACTCATGTTATGTTTGTGTGTGTGTGTGTGTGAGAGAGAGAGAGAGAGAGAGAGAGAGAGAGAGAGAGAGAGAGAGAGAGAGAGAGAGAGAGAGAGAGAGAGAGAGAGAGAGAGAGAGAGAGAGAGAGAGAGAGAGAGAGATGGTCAGAGGAGGGAGAGAGGGGAGAGGGGGAGAGGGGGAGAGAGGCAGGTAGAGGAGAGAGAGAAGAGGGAAGGATATAAAAGTGGAGGAGGGAGAGAGAAAAAGATATGGATAGAAAGGGATGGAGAGAGAGTATTAGGTTATAGAGGTATTTATAATTTAAAAATACATTTCTATAGGATAGAACTAAAAATAATGTAGAATATATTATGTGGTTATATGTATAATAGAATAAAGCTACTATCTATGGTTCATTGATATAAAAATAATTCTTTTAAATTTATTTATATAATATATAAAAAATATAATAATAATAATAATATTTTAAAAATTCAATTTACATTATATAAAATATTAAAAAATATCTTTCTCTACCTCTATCTCCCTATCACTCTCCCTATCTAGATCTCTCTCTCTCTCTCTCTCTCTCTCTCTCTCTCTCTCGTGCAAACATAACATGATTTTATTTTAATGGTGTCTACATCCCTTTTGATTTCAAGCTATGGCTTATCCATTGAGACATTTGTTACACAAATAACATCATTTTCTAAATGACCTAATGTATTGCACAAATGTATGAAAAACCAATTGACCTAATGTATTGCACAAATGTATAAAAAAAACTTACTTTTTTCCTCATTGACCTTCCACACCTCTTTGGCGTACCCATTGCTAATAAATGCTAATAAATACATTTGATTTTTTTAAATATAAATGCTTATTTTTTAAAATATAAATTATATTTTTTTAATATAAATGTTATCATATTTTGCATCAATTATATAAAATATGTATTATATAGTAATTATGTGTTGCATTATATTTACATGTTAAATTAATTTGTATTACATATTAATTATATATTACATTATATTTTTATTTGGTAATTTCTAATATAAAATATAATATATAATAAATATAAAAAAAATATTATTTAAAAAATTAAATTTACATTATATAAAATATTAAAAAATAAATTGGCCTTACATAAATATAATATATAATAAATACATTTTAAATATTTTAAAGATAAATGCAATCATATTTTCCATGTTTTTTAATAATTATGTTTTGATTTTCTTAAATTAATATTTTCTCTCAATTTTGATAAGATTTTATAATATTCAATCATTAATTTTGATAAGAATATAAGATTCAATATTAGTGATTGAATAGGATATAATCTTATGATACTTAGTATATCACATGAAGGTTAAAACTTATGTATTGTATATAATACAATATACTTTTATTTATAATAGTAGTGTATTAAACATTAATTATAATAGTAATATAAAAATATATAATTAGACTTCTAAAGTAAAAGGTTAAATTCAATTAAATATTTCTATTTTATTATTTTGAATGGTATAAAAATTATAATATAGTGATTTTATTTTATTGTCTATAAAAAAATTAAAAAATTCATACACAATTTTAAATAAATTATGTAAAAGACAATGAAAAATATCAAAAGCCTCTTTTACATATTTTTTTCTAAAAATAAATTTCTTAGTTTTAAAATTTACTTAAGAAGTAAAACTAAAACAAGTAAATGGAATAAAATAAAGAAAAACAATTCTTTAAATAAAATAACAAAAACATAAAAACATTATTTATATTAATAATGAAATTTAAGGAAGAGTAAACAAAAACCCTTAATGCAATACCATGATTTAAAATTTAAATTGCACAATACATAGATAAGATGTTTGCCACAACGTACAACCATACAGGTTCCAAAGTAGGGCGCTGAAAACAATGCTAGTACCCGTACTATGTATAGAGGCATGGCATGACATCCATGCCCCAGCGCATTCCTAGGGCTGGATAGCCAATGCCTATCAAGTTGTGGGTGGAAATATTGTAATAACACCATGAATCTAGGGATAAAAAGTGATTGAAGTGCACTCGATTATTACCAACCCATAAAAATCTTGAAGAACATACTCATTTCAAACAAATTCATATTGAATTACTTTCTGAAACATTGTGTGTTACTTGATTGTTGTGTCTTCTTTCCAAAAGTGAAACAAATCAAAACACAAGTGACAAGTCATGAACTAAAATATTAATCTTGTAACACAAATCCAACTTCCATCATCTTAGTCTACCAATCCATAAATCAAGATCAATCTTAGACTACAACTCCAAAGTTTTTCAACTATATTAGAATCATCCACCAATCATCCAAATCCAACTTATCAACTCTAGATGTTTTTCCTTAGTTCATTGGATCTCACTTTACAACAAAATCATTTTAGTTGGTCTCTAAAATCTAGGATAACTCTTCTTAAGAGACTATACTACTCAGTTGTGACAAGTAAATTAAAGTTAAAGAGTGCATCCTCTCTTACTTAATTAGTTGGTGATTATCAATCATAATGCCAACTACACCTCACAAACATCATTATACCAAAATCAAGATCCTAGAACTTTATTGATGTACCTTTAGTATTTAAACCACCCATCCAAACGATCAATTCATCCCATCACTGGAAAAAAAATGTTGGAGTCATAGAAAGAGATCGACTTTCTCACATCCACTTATCCATACAATTCTCACCACATTTCAAAACCTAGGAGCAAACATGGGAACCACACTATAAAATCAACAAATAGAGGCTTTGAAACAACTCCAAAAAATTCAACAAATGGCCAATATTCAAATGGGGGGTTCAAATAGGAGATACACACTAGAAGGCATCTATCCTTATCATTTTAAGGGAAATACACCTATGACTCTTGAGTCCACACAATCACTACAGCCCTTCTATCAAAAAAACATGTCATCTCCAAAAAAACACCAACAAACAAACCTACCCCATTGAAAAAGACATCATCCAAATTCTCTATTGATGAAATGCTCCAAGGAATAATAGAGAGGGCTAAATCTAGAACTAAAAACAAAGTTTGGTATGATGTCATACATCAACCTACATCTCATGTAAATCAAGATCATCCTAATAATTCACCTCATCAAAAGGAGGCTTATGCTAAGACACATTTTTTGAACATGGTCAAAATCATACACCTATGTCTAGAAATGGTTCATCCACTAAATCTTCACAACAACCATCCATATCATCTTCATCAAGCACTACATCCAACGATGATATATTACAAAATCATCCCCAAGGGATATTCACCATAGATAATCCTGATGTCTAAGCTAATCTACTTCTTGATACAAACCCCTCTCATGTCCAAGAAATCCTAGATCCAATGCTACCATACACTCCACTTATAAGAAAACCCACTACAAAGAGTCTCATTCAAGATGTAGTTCCCTCATGTCAAATTATGGACTCTATCCAAGAATCCACCATACATATCCCAATCCATATCCCATCTTTAGAATTGGATCCATGTCAAGAGGATACTCCAAAGCATGATAAAAAAGGTCCTAAAACAAATCACAATCAAGAGCCTAAATCTTTTCCATCCCATTCAATTTTTGACCAAGATCCCATTGCTCAAGAATCATATGATGATCCCCTCATCTCTTTTTATGCCATCCATAATGATCCCCTTTCATCTCAAGAGCAAAGTATCCCTCAAAGTCCCATCCATAATCCACTTCCTCAAAAAGATCATGATCCCATTCAAAATCAAGAACAAAACTTTTTCATCCCATTCAATGATCCTCTTCCAAGTCAAGATCAAAGCATCCCAGCATTTCCATGTCATAAATCTCCATGTATACCTCAAGATCCCATCACCCCTATCTAATATATTCGAGAAACCCTCACATATAAAATGGGTTCCTCTACCTTTACCTGATTTAGTTTACTTGACAAGCTTATCATTCCTTCCATACCATATCTTCCTCAAAAGGAACTCGCATCTTGTTTCAAAAGTAACAAGTATCCTATGGCTAAAAAGATTTGTCAAAACATGCATTATCAAGGCAAATGGTTAGGCCTACATGAGTAAGGCATGTTGGAATCCCTTTGTGTTAAAGAAAATCCCAAACATCATGGCCTAAGCTACATAACTCAATCTCAAGACATTGGTATCCCTCATAAATCCCACGTTCCTCCATCCAAATCCAAACATTCACATTCTCCATTCTCTAAATCCATTTTGGGTCCTTATACTCCAAAACTCAAGTCTTAATCCCTTCCATCTATCTTGGGTCCTTATATTCCTCCATCCACTATCCATAACAACCCTACCTCACAAACTCATCACTCTACCATACATCAAGATCAACAAAGGTACATGTCCTTGAGAAAATTCCAACCATTTATCTACATCCACTCATCCAAACAAACTTCATATCAATCCCATCCATCCATGAATCCCATCACTCCTAAAAGCAATTTGGATGCCAAGCCAAAATTTCATAAGTCCAAAAATCCACATACATCCAGAAATCAACATGTCCAATCTAAGAGACATGTCAAAGCAAAGAAAAATTTGATCAAAAATCCAAAAGAAAAATCAAAAACCATGTGGATTCCTCAGTTTCTCATAGAGGCAATGCACCCCAAAAGGCTACAAAGGCCCATCAAGCAAAAAGAAAAGTCCAAAAATATGTGGAATCCTAAATTGATCATTGAAGCAATGCATCCCCAAGGAAAATCAAAATTGGCATCCAAACTTGCTATTACCAAAGCTTCTTTCATTCCTCGATCTAAAAATCCCACATTTTCCAAATCCAATTTTGGTCCTTATGTTCCAAAATCCACATCTACCACTCCATCAAAATATCAAAATCCAGAGTCCACTTTTCCTCCATTCCACCACCCTTCAAGGTGTGTGGTAACATTGATCTTGTCCCCATTTCCATCTATCCATAAAAAAATCTTCCAACACTCCATCCATTATCCAAACACCTATTTATCCTTCAATCCCTCTCATCCAATTCTTTGCATGAGATCCTACCAACTTCTATGAGCATACCTCTAATAGCCATAGTTCATCTCCCAAGGATACCATCTGACAAACTAGATGCTCGAGTCCTCCTCCATCTCCTATCATGTGGAAAAGGTCATCATGATAAAAACCTAGCAAATAGACATCATGTTTGATAAAAAAATCCAAAATAATTTTAAAAAGAAAATAAAAAGAGAAAAAAGTAAAGAAAAATCATCCATCCAATGGTGAAAACCACTTCTTGTGGCTCCTTAGGTAAGTAACATGATGAAAACTTGGAAAAAAAAGTGTCATGCGTAATCCATTGTCCACTTGCACTCTACACTTGGAGGCAAGTTTCATTCATATCATTCTACATAATGAATCCCCCATTATCCTTCATTCATGCTACACTACATTACATTCATCCACCTTTAATCTTGACAAGGTTACAAGATCCCCATGAGCATTATATATCCTATCCACTTCACCTTATCCAACCATATCAACACATATCTACTTATTGCCATTATCCATTTGTACCATTGGTCTTGCTTATTCTACCAGGTCCTATCATGCCCTACCTACATCCATCTCTTGATCTTGATCAAAACTATGGACTTATACTTTAAACACATGTTTTTGGAAAAATCTCAACATATGCATTTCTTTGGACTACATACCAGTTAAAGCCACATGCCATTACCTACATTTAATGCAACATGCCATTACGTACATCACCACATATCTAATCCCTTAGCTTGGATCAAACATGTTATCCCATTGCGAGATAGTCCTTGGAAATCAAATTAGCTCAAATTCCATAATAAGTTATCTCCATCTTTCAGTTATCCATTTCCATCTACTAGTTCATTCATCTGTCCATAATATCCCATGCCTTGCTTGACACTAGGGGCAAGTGAACACATCTTTCTTTGAAATAAATCTTGACATGTATATTCTATCTCAATAAGTGATCTAGTCATTTTCATGACATCGCATAAACTTGAAAAATCCAAAAACATTCAAAAATGTCCTGAACTAATCCCAAAAACATTGAAAAATCACAAAAATCCAAAAAACATTAAAAAAAAATCAAAATATGTCAAAATCCAAAAACATTCAAAACACGAACAAAATCCAAAAAAAAAGTCAAAATCCAAAAACATTTGAAAACTCTAAAACACCAAAAAACATTTGGAAAGCGAAAATACCAAAAAAAAAAAAACATTATAAAAAACATTGCAATAAAAACTGATCCTTGTACATATGAAAATTTGATTAGTCACAAACACAAAACAAATTGAGTCTAAAAATCAAATACTCAAAAAAGATAAACTATCAGCTAGTTCACAAACAGTCAACTACCTAATCCAAACATTGAAACAAAAAAATCCAGATAACATATCTTTTGGCAAGAAGATTTTGTGGCTATTTTGAGTACTATTAGTGCTATTGTCTTTTATTGATTTATATCATATTCCTATGCTACTCAAGGATTTCCATGAGTGATTAGATTAGCTGTGATGGTTCATAATATCTTTTCTTTATTTTCTATCTATGGTTTGTGCCAATGAAGTTCTAGGGGCAGATACTAATGTTGTCTACACGACATGTTCATAAAGCTACACGATCCTATGCCAAACATGGGTAGGGATCACCAAGGCTTAATGGCATATAGCATATACCTTGACCATAAGGATATGATCCAGAATGGAGGGTTCACATTCCTTGTTTGTTGTGTTTGTTTATAGGGATACAATGTGCACCTTGTTCTCCCCCTATGACAAGATCGGTTCCAAATAAGCTCAATGATGATACAAAGCACAAGATTCATCCATCTCATCTCATCTGTACATATCCTATCATTGCATTCCATTGCATCCATGAAATCATTGCATTTTACTACATATCATTCATCCATAAGAGCTAGGATAATTGCATATGAATGACATCCCTTCATCCTCTCTTGAGTAAGTCTCAAACTATCATCCATTCCAATCGAAGAAATCAAATCACACATCAACAAGAAAAGCTATTGACCTAAGTCTATAATCAAATTGATCTTGACTAATTATCAATATCATCTAGTATCATCTATTACTTGTCTTATACAGGTTGTCCCTTTCTAGAAACCAGGTGTAGTCTTATATAGGATGTATCCTTCTTGAAACTAGACATGGTCTTATATGAGATGTTTCTTTCTTGAAACCAAACATTATCATGTAATTAATCATTGCAGTTCAAAGTAGTCTTATACAGGATGCATCCTTCCTGAAACCAAACTTGAACATCATCCCATCTGATACACTCATGTTTGACAGAGGATCTAATGATTGTGGACTAGCTTGGTCTAGTGAATCTTATCTTTTATCGATTTATCACTTCACTAACTCGCCTTTCTTATTATTCTTTCCATTTGAGAGCAGACGTTTGTTTTCCTAACCCACCTGTCCTCTCGAGGGGGCATCTACCATTCATTCTTCACCTTCCATATTGGGGCATTAACTTGACGTTCTCTAGGGCACCTACTATGCATACTTATTTTTGTTTGAAACAATGTGATAAACTGCACCATCTTAAAGAGGGGCAAATGTAGACACCTAGTTTTGTCAGACTTAATTAAATGAATTTTATATTTGTTTAATTATTTACCATAGTTCAAACTATTAATTAAATTCAAATTTAATTAATTCATCCTTCACATTTAAATAAATAAATAATTATTTATTTAAAAATCCCTTTATCCCTCACCCACTTGCACTTTATAGAAAATGCAAGTGGTCCACTAACATATCTTCTGGACCATTCCTAACCCCTTCCTAATTAGCCTAATCACCCACTAATGGTTTGCACATTCCATTAGAAAAAAATTAACCCCAAAGTCAAACTCCATCACTTCTCAAACTTAAAAGCTCTTACAAAGCCTTTAATGTCCTCTTACATCCCACAAGCCAACCCACACCCCTCTTTGAATTTTTTGAACCCTTGCACAACTTAACCCATGTTTCAAACCCAAAATCAACTTGGGTAACCCCCAAGTTCCCATAAAGCCTTTAAGGCTTTGGTTAACTTAACCCAACCTAAACCTAAACCACCCTAGAGTAATCCCCAAGGTCCCCTCAAGCCTTTAAGGCTTTGACCATCCTAACTCCACCCAAACCCTTGCATTTTCCTCAACACCTGAGTTAAGCCTTAACCCACTCATCTAACCACCATGGTAACCTCCATGCCCCTTCCAAGTATTTAATGCTTGTCCTATCCTCTCTCATCCTCTCTCAATCCCCCACAAGTTGACACTTTTCAACACTTCATTGGAGGAGAGGGGAGCACATGGATAGATTCTCATTCAATCTCAACCCTTCATAACTCCTTTCAATCTTGACCATCCAATGCAACTTTTCTTCTATAAATAGCCCCTCATTCCTCTTGAAAAGGATCCAAGTCTAAAGCATTGTTACTCTAGTCATTTTCATCTTCATAATATCATACATGTTTTGTTATTTTTCTAACAACCTTGTTTTGTAGGACCAAGCTTGGAGTATTGAATCTATATTAGAGATAGCATATGGCCTTAATTCTCTCACTAGTTGAGGTTACTATGGTTCCATTTATGCTTTTATTTTCATCCTAGTTACACTCATATTGCACCCTCATTTGCATACTTGTTGAAAATCAACCACTCCCATCCTTCATTTAACATCCCTTGTGCTAGTATAAAAATTGAGAGCACACTCATAGCAAAAAATGGGATCTTAACTATTGTCATATTGGAGGATTTTGAAAAATTGTGTGATGAAGCTACCAAAGATGGCCCAAGCAAGTGGAAACCCTAAGGTGATGACAATGGAATGTGTAGGAGAACCTATGGTGAAGTCGGCGGCCTATGTTGGAATAGGATCCTCTTCTCTAGCGGCCTGTACTATTGACAATGGGGATGGCCATGGTAGCGGCAAGGGCATTGTTGGCAATGTTGTCCATGATGGAAACAGAGCTATAATGAAGGAGTCAACGCAATTTGGTCATGTTACTTGGGCAATGATGATGACTTTGAAAAGACTTCCGAATAGGGGTTTCATCCTTATTGCAAACACCATCTCCATCAATCTAAAAGTAGAGACGGTGGAGGAAATTGATAATAATGCTTCTAAGTTCTCATTACATGGGGTGATTTGTAGGTTTAGGGCTTTTTGGCCTATCCTCCCTTAGCTACACTCATGGATATCAAAATAATGGGAGCCTCTAATTACTAGTAAAGTTCATATTTTCCCCATGGCTAAGGGGTTTTTTTTTGCCAAGTTTGACAATGCTTAGGATATAAAGAAAATTTTATGTGATCATTTTTTTAGCTGAGGGGACACATTTTTGTTGATGATTAAGCCTTGGCATTCTAATTTCAACCCTTCCTCTGAAACTTTCAATAAGAACCCGATTTGGGTTCAACTGCCTAATCTCCCCCTCCATTTATGGGTTGATTCTCTTTTAGAAGAAGTGGGTGAAGACCTTGGGGATTTTTTGTTGGTGGATGTTGAATCCTCTGATATTTTTCACTCCACCTTTTCCCATATATTGGTGGAAATGGATGTTTCAAAAGGGTTGTCTGCTAAGATTTTACTTAAATCTTCTAAGGGTTCTTGGTTCCAATCTTTGGCCTATGAAGGGGTCCCCTTATGTTGTTGAAGATGTTTTAAAATAGGTCATGTTGTTGCACAATGTAGATTAGAGAAGAAAGCAATGATGGCTACATGGTGGAAAAGTGCCTCTCAACAACATTATACAGTTGAGAAGAAACTTGAGCAACATAGGAGCTTTTCTAAGGTGGTTGTGTTGGAATCACAGGGTTTTGGGGCATCCTCTTTGGATGTATCAAATGAAGGGATTGTTGATACTAAGAAAGATTATCATGTTGAAACCCAAAAAGAGCATGAGAATGGGTCTTAGGCTGCCATTACTAGGGATAATGATCCGACTAGCATTTCTGGTAGCTTTTCTGATAAGACATTGCTTGCACGAAGAAATAATTTTGAAATCTCTAAGATAGTGGCTACAAGGAATTTTCTTCAGGATAGTAGTGTGTTGGCTTGGCATGCTAAGGTAGCGCAAGTGGAAGAAGGATGGATTACTGTAAAGGGAAAGAAAGATAAATTATTTAAGCCTTCTTTTGACATGACTCTCCACTCACAAAAGAGTAGTTCTAAGTATAAATATTGAAGTGTCTTGTTTGGGGGTTGGTTTTTGGCTGGCTGCATGTTGTTCTTTTTGCAGCTTTGTTTTTGGTTGTAAAGGGTTTCAGGTCCCTTCAAAACCTACTTTTCACCTAATCAAAAACAAAATGGGATCTTGAAGAAGAGGAGGCCAAGGAAGAGTAAAAGGAACATTTATTCAACAAGAAGGTTAAAATATGCATGTATTTAGTGGTTTTGATCTCTATGTTTGATGATGTTCTTCTTTCTTCATGTATCATGTTAAAATGGTTTAGAACTTTAATTCATTTTCTGACACTGACTCTTTTTCATGAGCATGAGTCTAAAACAAGAAGTTCATCACATTTGGGATAGGCACATATGTCATGGAGGGACAACACTGTCTACTATAAAAAAATAGGTGTAATACATTTGGGTAGGTAGGGATCTCATAGAGTGGGATTAAATCCCTATTTCTAATGCATGGATGATCTCACAGGTTCATTGTAATAAACTTATAGGAATGCATGGAATCGTTTCGTTGAAAATGATAACTTTTCTTTATTAAGAAGGATAGTTTGAATAGCTAAATAGAAATGAAAAGAAAATATTAGTAATATCCACAAATAACCCCAAAGGATAGTGTGACTAAAGAGAAGGGGGCATTGGACGAAGACATTTTACCAAATGGAAATAAATTTCTATTTGGTGAATTACTTTTGAGAGATAATTTTAAATAGAGACACAAATAAGCTGGATCATATGCTAAGCTTTGAATTATTGTAGGTAAGGGAATTAAGGTGGTCTCCCTACTTAGATTGATGTAGATACTTCCTAGATCTTAGTTTATAGATATAGATTATACATAACTTTTGTAATATTTGGATTTATATTTTAGTGAGGTTTAAACATTTTTAATGATCCTTGTCAGTATGGTCTCAAGAGTTTCCTGTGTTACTGGGGCCACACTTTCTTTTTATGGTTTTAGCCCAACTTGAATAGCCTTCAGTATGACTAGGTCCCCTACTTCTTTGGCATGGCTTGCCTAGGTTCACATGCTTAATGTTATCTATACATAAATAGGTAAATGATGTTTGTTGCTTGTCCCATTAGGATGCATTTTTATTTTAATCTTTTTAATTATTCATCCATGTGGTGCTCTTCTATTTGAGTATCGTTCTTGTAAAATTTGTTGGCCCCATTCATTTCTTGGTAATGAAATATTTGCTAGCAAATATAGAGATAAGAATGACTAAAGAAATTAGTACATAAGTGGTAAGAATTAGCAGAAGAAATTCAAAACAACACTTGACTATTAGGATGATTTAGAGTGGCAACTAATGTGCTTTTTCTCAAATTCCATTATGTATGTATAGGAGTGCAAATGATCAAGTTGAAACACAACATCTTTTAGATCCTTAAATGTCTGCAACCAAAATTGTTGTGACAATTACAATAGTCAGAGTAGCTGCAACAACTCAACGGTTGTTTTATATTTAATGATGAGAATAATATTGATTACAAATTTAAAACTTAACTTTATGTTTATTGAAGTGGTTCTTAAAGAGTCACACAAGTAGGGTTTTATAATTATTATTGTTGCTACATAACTTTTCTATTAAAAAATACAACAAAAAATTTCAAACTGAAATAAATGTGATCTTTTGATGAAGAACCTTTGCAATTTAATCAAAAATTGTTCTGAGAATACATTTGTTCTTGGTTTTGCACACCCTTATTATGATTGAAATTATTAGCCAACTAGGGTTGAATGATGTGAGACATATAACTTGCAATTTTTAAAACACTTTATGTCAAAGGCCAATGCATATAATAACTACTTTTAATATTCAGGTAATTAGATTTATAATTATGGACATCAATATGGTGATATCTATTGTAGTTTTGTTTATATGGGATCTCTCTATAGCTAATATAATTGCTTATGATCTTTGATGTGGATATCTTGTCATGTTGTTGATATAGAGTCTTGCAACACCTTACATTACACTGTACAATATTTTTGACTTATGAAAGGTTGTTGCCTTGAGTAGATTTTGTACTATGTGAATTACTCTAGAGATGACTTTGAGGATGAGTTGAACCTTATAAAAGCAATTTTAAATTTTATGATGTCAAGTCATTGACATGGTAAACAAGTATTTTTTGCATGTCTTAATAAGATATACTTTTTAAAAGTGGATTCAAACACTATATTCATTGTTGTGACATTTTAGCTATGAACAACTTATGTTGTCTTTAATGAACTAGTGAATATTTGATTTCTCTTCTTGATTTTATTTCACTTCCCTCACCCTAGGCTCTTTATTATGATTAGCTTATCTTATATTGAATGCTCAAAAATTGTTTCTGTTATACAAAAATTTACCTACACCATTTTTTGCAGAATTAAGTTCCTGTATGGTTGTCACTGGTAGAGATTGATAGGGATGCAATACTTGCAAAGCTATCGAGAATGTTTTTTTTCTTTACAATTTAAGTTGAGCTTTTAAGATAGGTTACTAAGTTTTACTCCATAATTCAGTGGAAGTGAAATTGTGAATTTATTTTTTATAGATTATGCTTGTTATTTTCATCTATTGGGTATATCAATGGTATGTATTGGTGTCAAATTGTATTTATGACACCATTTGATTATATTCTAAAACTTCTAAGCAAATCCTATTGAATAAAATGCCAATGCCTCATGTATGAATTTTACCAAGCATTTTTCACATGAAATATATATTATTGTCTCTAGAAATATACTTCTTTGCTTGGAAATGAGATATTATGATAAATAATATTTTCCTCTTTGTTGTGTTTATAAAATTGAATTAAGAACTTAAAATATTTTTGGCATTTCATAAATAATCACGTATATTTCCACTAATGTCATGATTTTCAAACTTAATGAAGAATTGTAGTTGATTCCATGGTGTATAGTCAACATGATTTTTCCATAGTCCATGTAGTATGTGCAAGAATTTCTAGAAAAAAACTGTATATGCTTTTTGAATCAATGTTTCAGATTGCACTCAACAATCCATCATTAGGAAGAGGAAAGTGAAGATATGGATTGCAGAAAAAGACTTAAAAATAAGGTTGGTGAGGATGGAAGTGAAAAATGAGGAACAAGAGGGAAGTGGAGGGATGAAGAAAAAATAAAGATGAGAAACAAGAAAATTACAAAATATCAATAATAATATATGTTATGTATATCTAACCTAGACTACAACAGAAAAAGAAAAGAAAATAAATCAAGTAAAAAATAAACATAAGAAAACTTGATATATAATGCAAGAAGAAATTAACAATAGACAAACATAAAAATGACAAAAAAATCACCATGTTACATATTAACGTATTAATAGGAAAAAAAAGAATAAAATAAGTAAAAATATAAAATATAAATCAAATAAAAGAATAGTTTTAAGTATATATACATATACTAGCATGCATACCCAAAAATCAAGCAAAAATAAAACAATAAAAAGTCTTATTATCTATAGATTTAACATATTATGTAAGATAACAAAAAATAACATGCTAGATAAAAAAATATTATACGTATAGATTCAAAAAATAGCAAAAGAAATGTGGGTAAAAGCATAGATCTGTGTCACATTTTAGGTCAACTAAATAATTTCAACTAAATAGTGTTTGGTCAAACCATTTTTGACCAGAGGTGTTTTGGGCGAAACCACATGGCTTTTTTGTGGAGCCTACATGGCACATACCTTTCAATCGAAAGGGTTTTGACCGAAACCCTAATTCAAATTTCCCCATTGTGAAATTTAATTAGATGAAAAATTTATCTTTATAGTTTCGACCAAAACAAGTTTGGTCAAAAATGTCTATGTGGATGTTGAGGTGGTAGCCACTTCATCATATTTTAGAATTTTCTAAAAATTCTCACTTCTATTGAATTTTTCTTTAGCTAAAATGTTTTTTTTTTCAAAAAAAATAAAAATATCTTTTTGTAGAGCTCAGAGTCAAGAATTTAAACATATTTTTTTTTTATATTTTGATTAATTTTAATATGTTTTGTAACACTCCGCCACACAACCCCAAAAGAAACAAATACTTTTAACAATTAATGGCACATTTTTTTTAAAAATGACAAATATGCAACACAATAATAACATACATCACATGAAATAAATCTATACATGTACAACATATAACAAGTCCCTTGGGGTTACATGACTACATTACTATCTGTATTAACATTTTTACATTACAACTACAGGAGGATAGATTGACAAGTATTGAATGTAATATGTCCAAGATTGGACAAAACATAAGGGCCACTATTGCAAACAACCACAAAATTGCTAGGCATAATACTATCATCATAAATGCGATGGTGGAAAAGATTGAAAAAAGTCAAAAGGGTTCGCTGGTGGCAGATCTGGATGCAAACAGAGGCGGCAACAAATCTGCCGGTGAAGGTATTTTGACTCGTACCAGAGCAAACATAAAGAGGAAAACCCCGACTTCTTCACACACGGTTCAAATCCTTAAGCAGGGGTTACAGGATATGCAAAATGTTGAAAAAGAAGCTGAGGAATTACTGAATAATCTGGAGTAACGTGGTGTTTGGTTTTCTGGTTTTTTTGGGTTGTCCTTTTTTTGGACCCTGCTGTCTTTTGTTGCTATCGTTTCTTTTTTGGGACAGTTGTTCGGTTGTTGGTACTTTTTTATGCTTATCTTTTGTTTGTTTGAACTTCGTGGTTTCAGGTCCCTATAAAACCTGCCTTTTTCCTTTTCAAAAACATTTTTACATTACATGAAAGATACTAGTAACCATAAGATAACATGAACATGGACAATACATTAATATCATGAAGTTACAATGCTCAAGGATTACATCATTACAATAGTACTTCCCAACATTTGCGGGAAAAGTACAATAACAAAGAATATACAATGATATGTGAGAGTACAAATTAGGAAGACTGGATCAGTATTGGAATATCTCTGGTGTCACAGTATCTAGCTTCAAATCTATACAACTCGATCAATGACTGGGGACCCAATGGGGTGCATAGCATGTTCCACCTGACCACGTGGACCCAAAGGCCCACCCCCCATGCTAGGAGAAGACAAGAAGGACCTCAATGAATACCATCAAACAAAATAAGGATTACAAGACTCCATAACAAGAACAATAAATACACAAGAAAACATCCATCACATGAATATCCGACATAAGAAACAAGTCAACATAACAAGAGCATCAATATACACATGACAACATCTGCTTACAAAGGCTCAAGAACAAAAAGAGGGAGACAAAAGCATACAAGGTTGTTAAAGGGTGGAGTGTCATCACATAGTTTGTCATGGGTTACCCAGAAAAATCTTCCTAGGCCCCGACCCCCATCCTGGGTTACCTTAGTAGCCTCTATCGATCTTCGGCACCTCATGCAAACCTATGTGGAATCAACATACCTCTTGTGAGGATGAGGTAGATGATCTTGCCATTCCAGGCCTTCTTGACTCATCTCAAGCCTATCTGAGCACTTGAGCCATGAGTGAGGCATTAACTTATCTTAATTAGTATTATTACTACCCAACCCCTAATTAATTATTAATGTTTTCACTTGTTTAAGAAAATTCCAATGAGTTACCTTGGAACCATTTCTGGGGTCCCGACCCCCATTGAAAGCCACTCCCCCTACTAACAACAAAATCTCAAATCACAAACGGGCAAGCCAACTTGCACAAGATACCAAATCCAAACCAAATAACTGCATCAAGCTAGAAACTTCATAGTAACAAAAACCACATTCAAGTGCAAGGCTCAAATCCACATAAGCACAATCCAAGTGTAAAGGTCAACCATCATCAAATAACAAAATCATGAAACCACCCACTTCCAAGTGAAATAACGTAAAACTCAAATAATAACTTCAAGCTTGATATGGGTTACCCAAAGCAGAGCCTCCTAGGTCATCAACTCCCATACCAACTCTCATGAGTAATAAAAACCATAGTCCCCTCTAACCTCTAGAAGACTCTCAAAATGCTAACACAAGGGCTCCCCATCAAAGAAATGTCAACAATAACAAGATATAAAAGAAACATTTCCATTCCACAATTAACAAGTCAACAAGTATGAAATAATGAGTGGCAACATCCCAATGAAATCTTCAGACTCAACGAAAGTAAAAATAATCAATTTCAATACAAAATCAACAGGCATCTAAGGGAGACCTCTATTTTCTCCTCTCAAGATACCCTTAAAATATGGAAAATATTCACCCTTAACAAGGTCAACAATTATGACAACGAAAAAAATCAATGATACACAATCTCAATTCAAAGATCAGCCCACTCAAACAATCAAATCAATCATGATATCAATCACAAGTATTCTATAGGGCTATCCTTAAAGAGAACTCACAAATCAACTATTAAATGAATATAAGGGAATTCGACTTTCAAAAGATCATCTAATTTTATTCATTTACATAAGCCCTTTGTTTAACTAAATATAATTAATCAAAATCATTTATTGAATCTACAATTCACTTATCTATATAAACCAACAAATTTATCCAATTCACTTAATCACCTACTCAAAATGCACAAAGATATTCAATGGGAACCAAATATAAAGCATAGCATCTATCTTATTGTACTTCATCTCAAAATAGAACTCTAATTTATTATATATGTTGTAGTTGATTGTTAAATCGACTCATTTTGGTAGACTAATAACTATGCTCGCATATATATCTAACCTTATTGTTTAACCTTTATATAACCAAGGCTTTGATATGTAAACTTCCTTATCTAATTTAGGGAACCCTAATCTCAAATATATGTATTTATATTATTAATCTAAAATTTATGATAATTACATCTGATAACTAATCCTTGACCATAAGTACAACTCGCTAGCCTTTATCGTAATACCTATCTAATTAAAATTCTCAATTTATATTCTTTAATCAAATAACATTTTCTTTCTTTTCAATACCACCTCTTATAACCCAATATACATATTCACACTTAAATAATATTATATATAAATATAATAACCAAAAAATCTATTTTCAAAATAATAGACTATAATACCGGCTACCCATAAACCAATCCATATAAATGTACATATAGGAACATATATATTTGACTTTCTTAGATATAACTTTCAACTTATATTTAAATTCTCTCTATAATCTTTAAATTTTCTTTATAATCATATAAATATATAGATATAATTCATTTATTTATTCCTTCTAAAGAAATACTCACTTAAATTCTAATATAAATAAGTAAAACAATCCTTCCTCATTTATTTCTACTCTTTAAAGATTTCCTTATAAAGAGTAATAAAAGAAAAGTTTTATCTTAACTAATGGAATATCATTAACTAACCCACATTTTCTTTATTTAAAAAAAAACTTTCCTCTATTTAAAATCACATCTTATAAAGAATCAAAGGACTGGTTTTATTCCCAAGTCAATAAAAGAGGACATGCCCTTTAACAGCAAAAGAGTAAATCTATTTTATTATAATCTACAA
The DNA here is from genome assembly GCA_007258455.2 of Sequoia sempervirens. NCBI lineage: Eukaryota > Viridiplantae > Streptophyta > Pinopsida > Cupressales > Cupressaceae > Sequoia > Sequoia sempervirens. The sequence goes on along the minus strand of VDFB02075321.1, from coordinate 235,003,916 downwards.
GAGGACCAGTTCACTTATGAGGGAAGAGAAAGCATGATAATTTAAGAATTCCAAAACTAGACTTCTATTATCGAATGGGCTAAAGAAATGGTTTTGAGAGATGCGAGCCATATCCTTCATTTTAAAGCCTACGTTATGATAAGAAATACTGAAAACGCACATAACTATCACTAAGGTATCAAATATGTTCCTTTCACTAGGACTGGGGTTGTTCAAATTATCCATCAGCAGTGGATCACGCAAGGAAATGGCCTCCATTGCCAAGATATGAGTGCTCACTACTGGCACAAGATTGGGTTGATTCTTCAAAAGAACGACTAAGCTATGGCTGCAAACAAATTCTGAAAAAGTCCTATAAAATTGATTCAAGTAACCTCTGACATTGGAGATCCCCATTTAGTCATATCAGAAACGCCTGACTGAGGTTACAGACTAAGGAGAGAAAGCGATATGAAGTAATGATTCCTCTAATGTGACTGTGTTTATTTCGAGATTGAAGCGGAATCAAAACTATTGCTGAGGGAAAGAAAACTACATTAATTCTTTGTAAAGGTCATGAAGTGACTGTGGATACACTGCAGAGATTATAACAACAACATGCGTGCTTATTTAGATATGATGTGATGATAAACACTACGCACCTTTTGATCAAAACCTAAAATGTTTAACTTCAGGAAAACTATAATATAAATCAAATGCAATGAGAAGTTGGGTAAAAAGAGGAATGTCATCGGCAAGCTCAAGATTTGGGGAAATGTAGTGAAAATTGTCAAGCTAGCTTGCACGACGAACGACAAATGAAGCAACATAAGGAGTCTTTAACAGAGAAAAGCTTAACCATCATTTCTAGCCAAAACACGCATTGATTCACCCTACACAGCAAATAAATCGAACGCTGTCATTGCAGGTTATACCTTCAAACTGGATTCCCACGATCGATAGCGATCACGAAACTTAGAGAATGACCATTACTAGCACAACTATTATATATTTATATATATATTTATTTTATTCTATTATTAATTTTATTATATACATTTATATTTTATTAACGAGTTATTTTAAATTTGATAATATAATTAATATTTCGGTTGATCAAATAACATTGTTAAAATGAATTTAAATCCAACAATCCCAAACACTAATTATTGAACACTACATGTTTTTTTTCAAAAATATTGCAAGTAAGATATTAAAATTAAAAAAGAGGTTGATTAGAAATTAAATGAAAAATACTAAACCATATTTTAAAAAATTTCAAAATATATGATACACTAGAGGAGTGAGTCTTCTCCAAAAAGATATAATTAGTTTTTTGATAATGATAAAGTATTATGAAATGGCCTGGTCAAATGAAAACTATCAAATTTCAGTATATGGGACTTTAAAACATTATTACAAATAAAATATGCATTGAAAATTAAATTTTTTTCCATGTCCTAGATATTGATGTTATTTATTTGTAAAATATAAATCAAGAAAAATAAATCTTATTTTCATTTTTTTGAATTTTTCAACAATTAAAAATATGCCTTTAAAAATATAAAAAAATATCCAATGATATTTTTAGTAGACATAAACTTCATAAATATTTATGTATTTTATCAGTTTACATCATGTGGAAATTTTTATGCAGTCAAAGTTGAACAATTTTTGTTGCGTTGACCATTTCCTTTATAAAACTGTGACATAGGTTTGTGTTTTTATCCATGTATAGGTAAAATATATACAAAACATAAAACAATGTGAAAAAATGAGAATGGAATAATTACCCCACAAAATATAGAAAAAGCACATAATGTTAAAATAAATAAAATAAAATAAGAAAATAAAAAATAAAAGAAGTAAAATAAAAATAAAGAAATTAAAGGAATAAATGAATGTATATAAGCATAGACAAATCAAATGAAACAACTTATCAAAGAAAAAAAAAGGGAACACAAAATATAAAAAATAAAATAAAACAAGTAAAAATCAAGCAAAAACAAAACAATAAAAAATCCTATTATCTATAGATTTAACATATTATGTAAGATAACAAAAAAAACATGATCATAAAAAAGATTATACGTATATATCCAAAAAATAGAAAAATAAATGTATAGGTAAAATATATACAAAACATAATACAAAGTGAAAAAATGAGAATATAATAATTACCCCATAAAATATAGAGAAAACACATAATGTTAAAATAAATAAAATAAAATAAGAAAACAAAAAAAAAAAGTAAAATAAAATAAATAAATTAAAGGAATAAATGGAAGTATATAACATAAACAAATCAAAGAAAAGAAAAGGGAACACCAAATATTAAAAATAAAATAAAACAAGGCCACAAATAATGAAAGAAGTACTAAAGTAAAAATACAATACAATACAATGAAAGATAAAAATAAAGAAAGAAATAATAAAGTAATATTAAAATAATTATATAAAATGGCTTATCAAAGAAAATAGGAAGGAACACAAAATATAAAATAAATTAAAGCCATAAATATTGAAGAAAAGTAATATAGTAAATATACAAAATAAAGAAAGATAAAAATAATCTGAGAAATAATAATGAAAGAAATAATATAGAAATATAAAAAAATAATTAATAATGAACTAAAATAACTTTAGATCTAGCTTATTATATAAGATAAAAAGAATAAAATAACTAAAAGATATAAAAGTAAAAACAAAAAACAAAAATTTAGCAGTTAACTTACTATATAACAAAAAAGGAAAAAATTAAGAGGTAAGTAAACCAAAATAAAAATAAAAATGACAATTAAAAATAAACTATAATATCTATAGATCTAATTTATTATATAAGATAAAAATAGGGTCACTAATTTGTTGTAATTTTTATCTTATATAATAAATTAGATGACATAGGGTCACCAAAAAACAAAGAAGAAAGACAAGAAAAGTCAAGCAAGGAAAGATGAAATGGAGGGATCAAGAACAATGTGGGGTAGTATGGAGGGAGGAAAGAAAAGGCAACCAAGTAGGGCTATGTCAACCATCATCACAATTAAGATTAGAGGGGTGACGCTTAAAGTGTGATGCTTGGAGCGATGGGAGTTTTTAACTAGGGTAGAGTTGGCCACACAATTGTGTCTAATGTTAGCACAATGTTCCTTGATCCTAGTGCTAATAGATTTTCCAAATTCTCCAATATATGGAATACCACAAGAAGAGGTGATCTTGTAAACCCCTGAGTTGGTGGTGGCCATAGTGGGATCTTTAGTAGAAGGGATACACTTTCTTGTAGTAGTGAGGGGGTGAAGGTAGAAAAGAGACCTTTTTTATGAAGGATTTTGAAAATTTTGTGAGAAAGGCCTTCAATATATGGCAAGGTTGCCATGGTGGGGTTGCTAGGGAGACTAGGTTTAGGTTTTGGCAAGGAAATATTTTTAGCAAGGTTAAAGGCTTTAACATCATGTGTTTGTTTTGATAACCATTCAGTTTGAAGACTTGGAAAAAATGGGCAAGCTCTTGATCAATATGTTCATTATTGCAAATGTGATAAGCACGGGTTTCCAGTGTTTTCAAAACACTAGCCTTGTGGGATGGGTGGTGGTGAGAGGAGGCATGGAGGTAAAGGTCAGTATGGGTGGACTTCCTATAGATAGTGCAAGCAATAGAGCCATATTTTTCCTAATGAGGAGGACATCAAGAAAAGGAAGTTGGTTATTGGAATCCAATTCCTTGGTAAACTTAATGCACTCAACTAAGTTATTCAAGTGGGAATGGAAGAGGTCTAATTGATCCAACCTATGTGGCCAAAAAACATTGGTGTCATCAACATAACGTTTCCACCATCTAGGTTTGTGAGGGAAAGAGTTGAGAGCAAGGGCCTCAAAGTGCTCCATGTAGAGGTTGGTAATGATTGGAGAAAGAGGGGAACTCATCGTGATGCCCTCAGATTGCTCGTAAACCACATCTTGGAAGGTGGAGAACGTGGAACAGAGGCACAACTAAAAAAGAGAAGCAATCTCATCATTGGTTTTATTTTTGATAAGATTGATTGAGTCTCGCTCAGGGACTTTTGTGAACAAGGAAACCACATCAAAACTAACTAAGATCTCATCCCTTTCCACCTTCTTGTCATGAATAAAGTCCGCAAAATGGGAGGAGTCCTTAATGAAAGAATCAGATTTTCCAATTAGAGGAGTGAGAAGTTTAGCAAGGAAAGATGAAAGATTATAAGTGGGGGAATCGGTAGTGTCAAAAATAGGACGTAGGGGGATGTCAGGCCTGTGGATTTTAGGAGTACCATAAATGAGAGGAGTGATGAACTTGTGAAGGATATGATGTTTTTTAGTAAGGTCTTCAAGAGACGAGAGAGAAATGGCTTGCTTGACTTTATTAGTGATTTGAGAGATAAGGTTATGGGGGAGAACCTTGTAGCTGCTACTATTTCTAAGGTGATCAAGCATCTTATTGATGTAGACTTACTTGTCAAGGATGAAAAATGCATTACCTTTATCAACCTTGGTGATGATGATATCCTTATCATTGATGAGTTTATTAAAGGCAATGAGTTCATCCTTGGGAATATTGTGTTTAGGGGCTTAGTATGTTGAAAAATGACGACACAATCCTGTCTAATATCATTAGCAACATCCTTAGGGAGAGAACAAATGGTATTCTCGATCTCAAGTAAGAAATCAAATTTGTTTATATTTTTTAATAATTTTTTATTTGCACTTCTTTTATTCTTGTTTTCCTATTAATATGTCAATATGTAACATGGTGATTTTTTTTGTCATTTTTATGTTAATCTATTGTTAATTTCTTCTTGCATTATATATCAATTTTTCGTATGTTTGTTTTCGACTTGATTTCTTTTCTTTTCTTTTTCTTTTGTAGTCCATGTTATATATGCATAACATATATTATTATTGATATTTTGTTTTTTTCTTGTTTCTCATCTTTATTTTTTCCTCATCCCTCCACCTCACTCTTGTTCCTCATTTTTCGCTTCCATCCTCACCAACCTTTTAAAGTCTTTGTCTACAATCCATATCTTCACTTTCCTCTTCCTAATGATGGATTGTTGAGTGCAATCTGAAACGTTGATTCAAAAAGCATACATAGTTTTTTCTAGAAATTCTTGCACATACTCCATGGTGTATGCCAATTCATTGTTACCCATTTTATATGTTTCTCCTTTTTTTTGAAATCTACTTGGTGGAATTTGTTCTTCAATCCACCAAAGTGTGTGGTGAATACATTATTTTTATTTATTATTTATTATTATATAAATGGGTGGGATTTTGAATAAATTTATTATTTACTTTTATTTAATAAATTGTAGTCATACATACAAAATTCTAATCTCACTATATACCTCTATTAATTTAATTCTTAATAAATATTTTAATAAAAAAGCATACTATCATCATTACTAACTAATCTACAACTCTTCAATTATATTTTTTTCCACATAATATAAGAAATAATATAAATGTATATACAAATTTTAAGTGAATACACAAAAGAATTATTATGTGTGTGAATGTTGGTGCTTTAAGAATTTACTGTCTTCTCTTTTTATCTTTGGCCATTGATAGATGTTTATAATGTTAAAAAATAATTGATTGTCAATTTAATATGTATGTATTATGGTTAAGATTTCTATTTTTTAATAAAAAAATTCAATTTTTTTTTTTTTTTAATTAATGTTTTTTAAATTATTTAATAAATTAATAACTTTTTAAATAATTTTTTATTAAATCTTTTAAATTTTTTTTTTTTTTCTAATTTTTATTATTGTTTTTAGATTATTTAGAAAATTAATGTATTTTTTTAACTAAGTTTTTTATTAAAGATTTTTTAAAATATATATTTTTTCTAATTTCGTAAAATAAAGTTTTTAATAATATTTTGTGAAAAGGAACATAATAACTTAAAATTTGTAGACGATTTCACCTCCACTCATGCATAATATTGATAACTCTACAAAAATGTCTTTGATTATGAACCCTTAATTAAATTTGTTTGATCCTATACATTTTATTATTGGAACTCAAATAAATTTGGGCTTTGCTAATCACATCCTTTATTTTTATTTAACAAGCAATTGAATGAAAATAGTGATCTTGTTTTACCATAAGATACAACAATACTTAAAAAATACCTTCAGAGTGTAAAAAATAATTTTTTTAAATCATTCATTGCTTTTTTTTATAAGTATTGCCAGTAGGGGGTGATGAGGTAAAAATAACCTCATCATGATAATACCATAAAGACTTGGTTCATATATGCAAAATCTATATCCTCTGCCAATTAATTAAATTTTAGGAGAAATAATTGCTTAATTTTTAGTGAGAAATTGTATAAATTTTATTTCTTTTGATTTCTTGAAGTATTTTTCCAATACATATTTAATGGGTTGTTTTAAGTGTTTTGTAGATAATAATTGGTCAATCAAAGTTGCAGATTGAAACATCCTGCCAATTAATTAAATTTTAGGAGAAATAATTGCTTAATTTTTAGTGAGAAATTGTATAAATTTTATTTCTTTTGATTTCTTGAAGTATTTTTCCAATACATATTTAATGGGTTGTTTTAAGTGTTTTGTAGATAATTATTATGTGTGTGAATGTTGGTGCTTTAAGAATTTCTGTCTTCTCTTTTTATCTTTGGCCATTGATAGATGTTTATAATGTTAAAAAATAATTGATTGTCAATTTAATATGTATGTATTATGGTTAAGATTTCTATTTTTAATAAAAATTCAATTTAATTTTTTTTTTAATTAATGTTTTTAAATTATTTAATAAATTAATAACTTTTTAAATAATTTTTTATTAAATCTTTTTAATTTTTTTTTTTTTTTTCTAATTTTTATTATTGTTTTTTAGATTATTTAGAAAATTAATGTATTTTTTTAACTAAGTTTTTTATTAAAGATTTTTTAAAATATATATTTTTTCTAATTTCGTAAAATAAAGTTTTTAATAATATTTTGTGAAAAGGAACATAATAACTTAAAATTTGTAGACGATTTCACCTCCACTCATGCATAATATTGATAACTCTACAAAAATGTCTTTGATTATGAACCCTTAATTAAATTTGTTTGATCCTATACATTTTATTATTGGAACTCAAATAAATTTGGGCTTTGCTAATCACATCCTTTATTTTTATTTAACAAGCAATTGAATGAAAATAGTGATCTTGTTTTACCATAAGATACAACAATACTTAAAAAATACCTTCAGAGTGTAAAAAATAATTTTTTTAAATCATTCATTGCTTTTTTTTATAAGTATTGCCAGTAGGGGGTGATGAGGTAAAAATAACCTCATCATGATAATACCATAAAGACTTGGTTCATATATGCAAAATCTATATCCTCTGCCAATTAATTAAATTTTAGGAGAAATAATTGCTTAATTTTTAGTGAGAAATTGTATAAATTTTATTTCTTTTGATTTCTTGAAGTATTTTTCCAATACATATTTAATGGGTTGTTTTAAGTGTTTTGTAGATAATAATTGGTCAATCAAAGTTGCAGATTGAAACATCCTGCCAATTAATTAAATTTTAGGAGAAATAATTGCTTAATTTTTAGTGAGAAATTGTATAAATTTTATTTCTTTTGATTTCTTGAAGTATTTTTCCAATACATATTTAATGGGTTGTTTTAAGTGTTTTGTAGATAATAATTATGTGTGTGAATGTTGGTGCTTTAAGAATTTATTGCCTTCTCTTTTATCTTGGCCATTGATAGATGTTTATAATGTTAAAAAATAATTGATTGTCAATTTAATATGTATGTATTATGGTTAAGATTTCTATTTTTAATAAAAAATTCAATTTAATTTTTTTAATTAATGTTTTTTAAATTATTTAATAAATTAATAACTTTTAAATAATTTTTTTATTAAATCTTTTAATTTTTTTTTTTTTCTAATTTTATTATTGTTTTAGATTATTTAGAAAATTAATGTATTTTTTAACTAAGTTTTTATTAAAGATTTTTAAAATATATATTTTTCTAATTTTTGAAAAAAAAGTTTTAATAATAATTTTGTGAAAAGGAACATAATAACTTAAAATTTGTGGTGATTATTTCACCTCCACTCATGCATAATATTGATAACTCTACAAAAATGTCTTTGATTATGAACCCTTAATTAAATTTGTTTGATCCTATACATTTTATTATTGGAACTCAAATAAATTTGGGCTTTGCTAATCACATCCTTTATTTTTATTTAACAAGAAATTGAATGAAAATAGTGATCTTGTTTTACCATAAGATACAACAATACTTAAAAAATACCTTGAGTGTAAAATAATTTTTTTAAATCATTCATTGCTTTTTTATAAGTATTGCCAGTAGGGGGTGATGAGGTAAAAATAACCTCATCATGATAATACCATAAAGACTTGGTTCATATATGCAAAATCTATATCCTCTGCCAATTAATTAAATTTTAGGAGAAATAATTGCTTAATTTTTAGTGAGAAATTGTATAAATTTTATTTCTTTTGATTTCTTGAAGTATTTTTCCAATACATATTTAATGGGTTGTTTTAAGTGTTTTGTAGATAATAATTGGTCAATCAAAGTTGCAGATTGAAACATCCTGCCAATTAATTAAATTTTAGGAGAAATAATTGCTTAATTTTTAGTGAGAAATTGTATAAATTTTATTTCTTTTGATTTCTTGAAGTATTTTTCCAATACATATTTAATGGGTTGTTTTAAGTGTTTTGTAGATAATAATTATGTGTGTGAATGTTGGTGCTTTAAGAATTTCTGCTTCTCTTTTATCTTTGGCCATTGATAGATGTTTATAATGTTAAAAAATAATTGATTGTCAATTTAATATGTATGTATTATGGTTAAGATTTATTTTTAATAAAAAATTCAATTTAATTTTTTTTTAATTAATGTTTTTAAATTCATTTAATAAATTAATAACTTTTAAATAATTTTTTATTAAATCTTTTTAAATTTTTTTTTTTTCTAATTTTTATTATTGTTTTTTAGATTATTTAGAAAATTAATGTATTTTTTTAACTAAGTTTTTTATTAAAGATTTTTTAAAATATATATTTTTTCTAATTTCGTAAAATAAAGTTTTTAATAATATTTTGTGAAAAGGAACATAATAACTTAAAATTTGTAGACGATTTCACCTCCACTCATGCATAATATTGATAACTCTACAAAAATGTCTTTGATTATGAACCCTTAATTAAATTTGTTTGATCCTATACATTTTATTATTGGAACTCAAATAAATTTGGGCTTTGCTAATCACATCCTTTATTTTTATTTAACAAGCAATTGAATGAAAATAGTGATCTTGTTTTACCATAAGATACAACAATACTTAAAAAATACCTTCAGAGTGTAAAAAAAATAATTTTTTTAAATCATTCATTGCTTTTTTTTATAAGTATTGCCAGTAGGGGGTGATGAGGTAAAAATAACCTCATCATGATAATACCATAAAGACTTGGTTCATATATGCAAAATCCATATCCCTCTCCTACCACCAATTCAAATTTTAGGAGAAATAATTGCTTAATTTTTAGTGAGAAATTAAAAACAAATTTCTTTGATTTTTAAAGTATTTTTCCAATACATGCATTAATGCTGTTTTATGGCTTTGTAGATAATAATTGGTCAACTAAAGGTAGATTGAAACATCCCCAATCTATTAATTAAATTTTAGGAGAAATAATTGCTTAATTTTTAGTGAGAAATTGTATAAATTTTATTTCTTTTGATTTCTTGAAGTATTTTTCCAATACATATTTAATGGGTTGTTTTAAGTGTTTTGTAGATAATTATTATGTGTGTGAATGTTGGTGCTTTAAGAATTTCTTGTCTTCTCTTTTTATCTTTGGCCATTGATAGATGTTTATAATGTTAAAAAATAATTGATTGTCAATTTAATATGTATGTATTATGGTTAAGATTTCTATTTTTTAATAAAAAAATTCAATTTAATTTTTTTTTTAATTAATGTTTTTTAAATTATTTAATAAATTAATAACTTTTTAAATAATTTTTTATTAAATCTTTTAAATTTTTTTTTTTTTTTTTTCTAATTTTTATTATTGTTTTTAGATTATTTAGAAAATTAATGTATTTTTAACTAAGTTTTTATTAAAGATTTTTAAAATATATTTTTTCTAATTTAAGTAAATAAAGTTTTTAATAATATTTTGTGAAAAGGAACATAATAACTTAAAATTTGTAGAGCGATTTCACCTCCACTCATGCATAATATTGATAACTCTACAAAAATGTCTTTGATTATGAACCCTTAATTAAATTTGTTGATCCTATACATTTATTATTGGAACTCAAATAAAATTTGGGCTTTGCTAATCACATCCTTTATTTTTATTTAACAAGCAATTGAATGAAAATAGTGATCTTGTTTTACCATAAGATACAACAATACTTAAAAAATACCTTGAAAGTGTAAAAATTTTTAAATCATTCATTGCTTTTTATAAGACCAGTAGGGGGGGTGATGAGGTAAAAATAACCTCATCATGATAATACCATAAAGACTTGGTTCATATATGCAAATCTCTATCCTCTACCAATTAATTAAATTTTAGGAGAAATAATTGCTTAATTTTAGTGAGAACTTGTATAAACTTTATTTCTTTTGATTTCTTAAAGTAATTTTTCCAATACATATTTAATGGGTTGTTTTAAGTGTTTTGTAGATAATAATTGGTCAATCAAAGTTGCAGATTGAAACATCCTGCCAATTAATTAAATTTTAGGAGAAATAATTGCTTAATTTTTAGTGAGAAATGTATAAATTTTATTTCTTTTGATTTCTTGAAGTATTTTTCCAATAATACATATTTAATGGGTTGTTTTAAGTGTTTTGTAGATAATTAATTATGTGTGTGAATGTTGGTGCTTTAAGAATTCCATCTGTCTTCTCTTTTTATCTTTGGCCATTGATAGATGTTTATAATGTTAAAAATAAATTGATTGTCAATTTAATATGTATGTATTATGGTTAAGATTTCTATTTTTTAATAAAAAAATTCAATTTAATTTTTTTTAATTAATGTTTTTAAATTATTTAATAAATAATAACTTTTAAATAATTTTTATTAAATCTTTTTAATTTTTTTTTTTTCTATAATTTTATTATTGTTTTTAGATTATTTAGAAAATTAATGTATTTTTTAACTAAGTTTTTTATTAAAGATTTTTTTAAAATATATATTTTTTCTAATTTCGAAAAATAAAGTTTTTTAATAATATTTTGTAAAAGGAACATAATAACTTAAAATTTGTAGACGATTTCACCTCCACTCATGCATAATATTGATAACTCTACAAAAATGTCTTTGATTATGAACCCTTAATTAAATTTGTTTGATCCTATACATTTTATTATTGGAACTCAAATAAATTTTTTGCTAATCACATCCTTTATTTTTATTTAACAAGCAATTGAATGAAAATAGTGATCTTGTTTTACCATAAGATACAACAATACTTAAAAAATACCTTCAGAGTGTAAAAAATAATTTTTTTAAATCATTCATTGCTTTTTTTTATATTGCCAGTAGGGGGTGATGAGGTAAAAATAACCTCATCATGATAATACCATAAAGACTTGGTTCATATATGCAAAATCTATATCCTCTGCCAATTAATTAAATTTTAGGAGAAATAATTGCTTAATTTTTAGTGAGAAATTGTATAAATTTTATTTCTTTTGATTTCTTGAAGTATTTTTCCAATACATATTTAATGGGTTGTTTTAAGTGTTTTGTAGATAATAATTGGTCAATCAAAGTTGCAGATTGAAACATCCAGCCAACACGTGCTCCAGAACAGGCTAAAGATATACGCTGGAAATATGCTCCAGAACTTTAGGGTGATGGACCGAAGATGTAGTTGCTTTTAAAGTTTTTATTTCTGTTATCCTTTGAATTAAAGACTTTATGGCTCGACTTGAGCCTCTTAAATACTGTGTAATATGTTTTTAAAGACATACGAGTTATCCGTAGATTTTTTTTAGATATTTTCAATGCTTATCCATACCATCTAAAATATAGGATGTAGTTATAGTTTCCCTATAAAAGATATGATCTCTAGAAGTAAGATATACAGTGAAAAGCAATGTTATACTGTCAGAATGTTTCTGAGGTTTATGAATAAAGAGATTGTTATCCAAAAATTCTGAGTTATGAGTTATGGATGATAACTACGATTGATAGAAGTGTTTCTGAAATAGTTGTGAATGTGAGCTAAGAAAAAATGTGATAACCCACGAGCTAGCCACTCGCAAGAGTAGATAAGTGTTTTTTTTATTATGATGTTTTGTAGAGAATCATTAAATTTACTGTTGTGAAATTTTAGTTATGAAGTATTTGTTACCTTTCACTTCTGTAGTTTCTGTTATTAAATATAGAATCTTTATTGTTAAGAAAACGTTTTATGGATTGCTATAAGTTTTTATGCTTTTATAATTTTCAGCTTCTTAGTTTAGTTGTTTCTGCACTTTTCAATTTAGTTATTATGCTTTCTAAATTAGTTTTCTCATGCTTTTAGTTCAAACATTTCCTATTTTCTTAGGAATAAATTGATTTATAGTTTTATAGTTAGATAGTTTGTAATTAGAATTAATATTAAGTTGTTCTTAAAAATTAGAAAACCTGAGGGAGATACTCCAGACTTCTTCTATTGTAAATTTCCTTCAACACTACCCGGTCGACAAATTGAATTTTATATTCTAATGTAATGGGACCTAATGAAAACCTATCACTTTTTGACACAGTTGTCGGGGACCCCTTAGCTTCTTTTGCTTGAGTGTTAATAGAAGATGCTTAGAATATCTCTTTTAGGCTAAAAATACTATCTTTGCTTCCTTTTCTGCATGGTCAGGAAAAGAGGGCCCCCTCACAGACGCCAAAGACCCCCCAAAATATGTCCCAGTTATACATAGGGATGCCCAAGGCTCAGAAGACCACTCTATTGATGAATTACTTGAACCTAACCCACCAGAGGCTTTCCACTATTTTCTTGAAGATCATCCTGTTGTACAACCTGTTGTGGAGGAGATTATTCCTAAAGAGCATATTCCTCTGAAAATCATGGGAGATCGGAGGGCATAAGATAATTGTAATTATACCAACCATAATAACAATGATCCTTAACTACCTAGAATGTTCACTTATCCTATTGCTCTAGATGCAGATGATGATACAACGATGAAAAAAATCTCTCCAACTTTCCTTCCAACCTTCCATGGTTTATCTTCGGAAGACCCAAACCAATTTCTCTTTGAATTTAAGGTCCTTTGTCAAACCTATGACTACAAAAATGATAACCAAAAACTGAAGTTGTTTCCTTCTACTTTGAAGGATTCAACCATGTATTGGTTTATGGGACTACTGTATTGAAGTATTACATCTTGGGAAGAAATGGAGATTGTATTCTTGAATAAATATCAGAGTTATTGTTGAGTATGTGATCGCAAGAAAGAGTTGTTTAAACTTAGGCAGAATGAGGATGAGATTCTAGAGGACTATTTGGATAGGTTTCTTTTCTTATCTAAACAATGTGGAGAAACAACTATTAGTGTTGAGATTCTCAAGACTATATTTCTTAAGGGAATCGATGATGATGCAAGAAGAAGTCTTGATGTAATGGGAAAAGGTGACGTGTCTCAGTTAAACCTTGAAGACATATGTGATTTGTGTCGTAATTTTTCACATACTCATGGAGGAATCCGAAAAACAAATCTTTTCAAAGGGAATAATGAGATAGGTAAGCTCTGAGAAGAAATAGAAAATCTTAAGACAAACATACTTTTCCAATTGAACACTACGTTGGATGGTATACAAGCAAAGACACGTAACCCTGAGACTTTGTCAATCTATTGTCCTAGGTATCGAAATAAACATCTTTTATGTGAGTGTCCTTTAGACAAGGTTAATGTTTGTAAACTTTGTGAGAAAAGTCACCCTACCAATCAATGCGAGCTTCTTACTGATCTTAAGAATACTAAGAAAAAAACTTCTTAGGTTGAAGAAAAAATAAATGTGCTAAATCAACGCTAGGGAGGTAATTTTTCTTATGGGCAGAATTCCAACCCTGCATGGAGACCCTAGAATAACTGGGCTAGTAATCAATGGCCTCCATCTTGGAATCAACCCTATCCTCCACAACCTATGTGGGGAACTCCTTATTGGGGATCTCCTGAATGGGCAAGTCAATCATGGGTAACTCGGCAATGGCCAAACTAGTCACAACCTTAATGGTATCCACAACATATTGCTCCCCAATGCGATCAAGGACAAAATCAATTTTATATTGGTCCTAGGAGGAATCAACAACATAATTTGTTACCACCACCTCAGAATCTTCCTTAGACTGAGCAGGTAAATCAACCTCAACTTTCAACACAACCACTTCCCAATCCTGAGAACAATCGACAGAATACTCTGGTATATACTACTGACCAAGATAATGTCACAAGACTTAATGCAATTCATTGTGGAAATGTTCAGTTACGTTCAGGTAGAACACTTCAATCGCCCACTATTGATGAAGTAGTGGACGAACCTATTCCTCAAAATCTTGAGAAAGATACTACCCTACCTGTGAATATTACTAAGTCTTCTTCAGCGCAGGAGCTGCTGACTTACCTCAAGAGGAGGGAGGTCAGTCTTCAACTGAATTTAGTAAAGATATCCCTTCAAAAGGGAAAATTCAAGCACCATTTTTGGAGCATCTGAAATCAACGATTTTGAAAGATACTCTAGAAATGACATTAGCCTCTGAAACTACATTAATTCAGGAAATTAAACAATTGCAAATAGAGGTTCCTTTGCTACAAGCAATAAAGGAAATTCCTGAGTTAAATCAATTGATCAAACAACTGTGTATTAAAACTCTAGGAAGGAAACCAAAGAAAATAAACAATGTGCATATCGATGGTTATCTAGTTGAATTTTTGTCTGGAAAGACTATTGCTCCAAAATATGATGATCCTGGGAGTCCATTGATTACTATTACAATTAATGAGGTAGCAATACCTAATGCACTGGTGGATTTGGGAGCAGCTATTAATGTAATGATGGTGGATGTAATGAAAAAATTAAATCTTACTGATTTAAGTCCTACAACTACATTCTTATAGATGGAAAATCAGTCTATAGCCATTCCAAAAGGTGTTATTAAAAATGTTCTTGTTAAAGTTGATGGATGGGAATATCCAGTTGACTTTCAAATAATCCAATCGCTTACACCTAAAGATAGTTATCCAATAATTTTGGGAAGACCACGGTTGGCTACTGTCGCTGCTAAAATTCATTGTCAGGAAGGAGGAATGACCATTTCACATGGTCCAGATAGTAAACATTTATTTTTATATCCTTTTGCTAAACCTACATAATATAATAAAGTCTGGGTTGATGAACCAGAAGAATTTAGTGGGCAAGATAGCTTGGCCTCCTTGGCTATGGTAGTGATTAAACAACATGGAGAGGAATTAGAGGATGAGTTAGTAAATGAGGTTGCACACTTGGCTATAGGTTCAAGTGAAGAGGTAATAGAGGATGTACCAAAAATTTTGGGACAACCGATTGATATAAGTGGGATGGAATAAAATTATGTTACAATGGGGATGCCTTGTCCCTTGGCTAATATTATTCCTAGAATGAATTATTTCTTTGATGATATTACAAGATTTCATCGGCTTATACCTCATAGTTTTCCTCTCAACACTTTGGTATGACCAATGGGTATGTGCAGGATCATCATGGAAAAAATAGGCCCTTAAGTGGCAAAAAATTCAGAAAAATCAGAGTTAGGAAACTTGACGTAAAAATTTGGATAAGTTATCTATATTATTTCAAAAATATGTAAGAATAGAATTTGTAGCAAATTGAATGTAATTTCTAAACTACTAGGTTTATTTAAAAAAATAAAATAAATCTATTTGGTGAAAATTTGAAATTTCAATGTAGTAGTACTTAAATTTCAAGGAAAAAATAAGTAGGTGTTTGTCTGACCACCCTAACCACAATAAAATGATAATAATTTTTTATGAGATTTTAGACATAAATAGAGGACTCATGTTCACATGTGATGCATATTTTTTTGTAATTTTTTTCCAAGTAAATAATTAATTATGATTTTTTTATTACAACTTTTAAAAAATATAAAAACTCGTATGTCTAACCACCTTAACTTGGTCAAAACTTTATGAAATTCAAATTTTCTTTTTTTAATCCTATAGTATGCGAAGCATAGAATGTGATGCATGTTTTGGATTCCAAAAATGTGATACCGTTTGAAAGCTATAGATGTTTTTCAATCAACCTATCAATCATGCCTTTAGTCATAATTCAAATAGAAAATGAATAATAATAATTTATTAAATTAAAAAAAAGAATAATTTATATTGGTGGAAAGCTGAGAATCTCCTTTAAAACCCCTTTTCATTTAATCAATTTTTGGTAAAAAAAAAGTCGTCAGCCACACACCCTACAAATACCCATCATATTGATACTTTTTAGCCCATCATGATCCTACACATACCCCAATACATACTGCCACTTCAACCTATCCAGGAACAAAAACAATTATGTTGCTACCAGGAAAAATTGTGACTGTCAATAGTTGGTTGATAGAAATACAAGAGGATAAATTATTTAATGTGTTGGTAAAAAGGTCTAAAGCTTTTGGTTGGGACTATATAGACATGAGGGGGATTCACCCGAGTGTTTGTACTCATCACATTTATACTAATCCTAATATGAGACCTGTTCGTCAACCATAGAGGAGGCTCAATCTGGCATTAAAGGATCTTGTCAAAATTGAGATTTAGAAAATCCTTTGTGCATGATTCATTTATTCTAACTCAGATAGTAAGTGGGTGTCACCTATGGTAGTTGTACCAAAGAAAAATGGGAAGTGGAGAATTTGTGTGGATTATCTAGAGAACTCAATAAAGCAACCTTTAGAGATTATTTTCCCTTACCATTTGTTGACCAAGTTTTGGACAATTTGGCTGGGAGGAAATATTTTTCCTTTTTAGATGGATTTAGTGGTTACAACCAAATATAGGTAGCACCAGAAGACCAAGATAAGACAACGTTTACTTGTCCTTGGGGTACATATGCATATCGAGTTCTTCCTTTTGAACTTTGTAATGCTCCAACAACTTTTCAGAGGGCCATTTTGGCTATATTTGCAACACTTGTCAATGATTGTGTAGAGGTTCATATGGATGATTTCATAGTATATGGGTCAACCTATGATGAAGCTCTTCAAAACTTGGATAGGGTTTTAAAGGTTTGTGAGGAAAACCGACTGTCCCTTACCCATGAAAAGTGTTTAATAATAGTGGAACAAGGAATAGTCTCAGGCCATCACATTTCCTTGGAAGGAATAAAAGTTCATCCTAAAAAAATTGAAGTCATTAAACAATTGACTATACCTCAAACATAAATAGATGTTCAAAGTTTTCTTGGACATGTTGGATATTATAGAAGGTTCATAGAAAGCTTTAGTAAGATAGTAGCCTCTATGTTTTCTCTCCTCCAAAAAGATGAGGAGTTTAATTGGACGTCTGAGTGTCAACAACCATTTGAGATGATAAAAGAAAATCTTGTCTCTACTCCTGTACTACGTGGACCAAATTGGAGTCTTCCCTTTCACATTTATGCTAATGCTTCAGATGATGCAATTGGTGCAGTATTAGGGAAAGAAAATGAAAATGGGGGTAAATATGCCATATATTTTATTAGCAAAAACCTAACATCTGCTGAGAGAAACTACACAACAAAAGAAAAATAATTCTTGGCTGTGGTTCATGCCATAAAAAATTTCCATCATTATATTATAGGATAAAGTTACAAAACTTTATACAGATCACTCAGCTATAAAATATTTAATGAATAAACTTGTAGTTAATGGTCAAATAATGAGATGGTTACTACTCCTTCAAGAGTTCAATGTAACAATACTTGACAAGCCAGGGAAATTTAATGAGGTGGCAAATTTTTTTATCTCAAATCAAACAAGAAGAGGGTGATCGAGCACCTGCACAAGATGAGTTCCCAGATGAAAATTTGTTTGCCATCTCTATAAAGGTTCCTTGGTTTGCTGATATTGCCAACTATTTAGATACTTCTGAAGTACCTCTTGAATTTACATCAAAACAAAGGAAGCATCTTGTTCCAGAGTGTGCACCATTTAAATGGATTAATGGGATTTTATTTCATTGTGGACCTGATATGATTTTGAGAAGATGTGTCAGGGCTGATGAAACTTATAGTATTCTAAGGGCCTGTCATGATGATCCTTCTGGGGGTCATTACTATGCAAAAAGAACTCCTCATAAAATTTTAGGTGTTGGATATTATTGGCCTTCAATACATAAAGATGTTAAAAATTATATTCGTTGTTGTGATGAATGTCAAAGAGTAGGAAGACCAACTGCTTCTACATAAATGCCTTTGCAGCCTCAGGTAACTTTGGAACCATTCAAAAAATGGGGGTTAGATTTTATCGGACCCATAAATCCTTCCTCTCAAGGGAAATACTACATATTAGTTTGTACTGATTATTTGATGAAATGGGTAGAAATCCAAGCTTTACGAATTTCTAGAGAAGAACAAGTTGCTGATTTTCTCTATAATAAAATTTTTCTTCGATTTGGAGCCCCCTGAACTATTATTACAGATCAGGGACCCCAATTTATGTCCAAAGTTCTCCTAGCATTTACGAATCATTTTCAAGTGAGTCATAAGAAGTCATCCCCTTATCACCCTCAAGAAAATGGTCAAGTAGAGGTGACTATAGGGAGTTAGAAAACATACTAAAAAAAATGTCTCTTTAGGAAGAAGAGATTGGGCCAGGAAATTGCTTGAAGCCGTTTGGGCGTACAATACAACATGGAAATCTACAACTAGATTTAGTCCCTATGAGCTTGTTTTTGGGAAGAAACCTCTTCTTCCCATTGAATTTGAGCTTCAGATCCTACGTACAGCTATGGAGTTGGGTCTAGATTTGAAATGAGCTCAAATAGAACGAGTTTTATAGTTAAATGAGTTGGATGAGCTTCGTTTGGATGCTATTCATCAAACTGAACTAGTTCAACATCAACAGAAAGTTTGGCATGACAAATATATTAAAGAAAGAGAATTTCATAATGGTGATTGGGCCTTGCTATTCGATTCAAGATATAAAGACCATAAAGGAAAACTCAGAACTCATTGGCTGGGGCCATATGAAATTTATGAAGTTTTCTCGAATGAAACAATTCAGCTAAAACCCATTGATGGTGATTTACGGACCCTCTTAGTTAATGGTCATCGCCTATGTATCTACCATAAACCTGTTAATAAAGAAGAATTTACAAAATTGGTAGAAATGCAAGGAGAGATCCAATGCATTGACTCTGCCAAGGCAGAGTCTATTGGATTTAATATTTAGATGTTATCTAAATTTTTTTTTAAAAAAAATGATGAAAAGTTGTAATAAAAAGACATGTGTACCAAAATTGTTTTCAAAGATTTTTTCATAAATTTTCAGACTTAATACGTGTTTTCATTTTGTAGGACCTCTCATAAAGGAAAAACAACTTTCAAAGCACCATTCCAAGATGCTCTGGAATTTGATGATTTAGCTGGCCAGTGCTCTGAAACTTGACGGTTTGAATGCCCGATGCTTCGAAACCTGCTCTTTAGCATACCATGTTGGAAGGATGTTCTTGTGCAATGATATAACTCCTGAAGTTTGAGTTAATTGGTGTTCGTCATTTTCTTCTTTCCAGTTGCATCTTTTGACGTTGCTCCAAAACTTCCATTTAGTTGCTACTCCGGCTACATCTTTCGACGATGCTCCAGAACTTTCATTTGGTTCTTGCTCCAGCTGCATCTTTCAACGATGCTTCAGAACTTTCATTCGGTTACCATTTTCGCTGCATCTTTTGGCGATGCTCCAGAACTTATCCACTTTCTAAGTTTCCAATGCATGCCTTATGCGTGCTTTGGAACTTTAACCACTTTCTTTGTTTCGAATGCATGCCTTATGCGTGCTCCATAACTTATTTATTTTTCATTTCGCCACCTCTTTTCTAAATTTTTATTTTTTTCAAATTTTCCTCGATGCTTTGATTATCGTACATTGGTACACACGCCTTCTTTTGTCATTATAAATAAAAGCCACCATAATAGCTTGTCTTCATTAATGACTTCGTTATCCATAAGCTTCCTCATTCATGTCATAATAACTGTACCATCACCTCAGCCAATACTCTTGCATCATCCTGTCAAATCGGTAGAGGAATAAGATCTTTAAGCGATCATGGAATGGAAGTAAGTACAAATTTTTGCTTTAAATAAGTAGTTATTTTCAAATAAAATATAATTGATTGGCAAGAGTTTCTTTTCATAATTTAGTAAATTGAGCCACTTGGTAATTAATTGTTGAGTACGCTACTCTTTTTGCGGCCCTTCATGCAAATTGAAATTATTACACAACAAGCTCCGAGCAAGAGTAGAGGAAATAATTACAATCTGATCATATTTTCAAAAATATTAGTGCACAATTCTTTGGAATTATTGAATTTTTCAGCAGGGTGGTAAACAAGGTGAAAATGGGAAATACAAAGAAGAAATCTGAGCTGGCTTCTGCAGAAAAATTGTTGGGGTAAGTAACATCTCTCAACTATTTGAAGAAGTGGGTTGGTTGGATTTTTTCAAGAAGTTTGAAGGGTATAATGAAAAGTTGGTGAATGCATTTGCGGAAAATTACTTTAATGGTCAGGTGATTATGCATGGGAAGCATTTCAAGGTGAGTTCAAAAATTATCTCTTCTATTTCAGGGTTAGAAAATTTTGGTATTAAAATATTTGAAACAACACAAACCACATATCAGAAATTATTAAAATTGTTTCTTAGACATGGAGACCCTCAACCCATGATAGTTGTCAGTACTAGGGGACAAAATAAGGGGTTTCAACTAGCTTCTATCTTAGAACCCTGGTGTACTATTGTTGCATGGATTATTAGATATTTTACTTGTGAAGGTCAACTCACTTGCAAGTTTTTCTTTTCCCACCTTTTTCCCACCTAGTGACCTATTAAAATACTTTAATACATTCAAATTGACCTTTACATGACCTTTTGAATACATTTTACATTTAAAAATTCAATTTTTGCAATTTAGCCTTTTGAAGGCATTTTGAGAGCAATTTTTGCAATTTTTGTTGGGGTAAATCACTGTTTCCAGCTTAGCTTATTGAGGTTAGAATTTCTTGTGTTATTTGTGAATGTTATGAGAGAATCTTGAAAGACTCTGCATCTAAACTCAGGAAACAAAAAAACTCTTCATTCAAATATACATGTATGCAAATTTTTTGACCAAAAAATGGGATGCTGTCTGCCAAGATTCAGGGTTCAATCCAATAATTCTTACCTCATGTCCCCATGCGGCTGCTTAGCTTCCATTGCTCAACTTATTTAAGAGGTTATTTGTGGACCTGATGGCCCCAGAATTCTTAATTTTTCTACTTATTTTTAAGCAGCTAGCTTAAATTTGTATTAATAGTATTAATAACAATTTGTACAATAAAAAATTAGAAAAAGAAAAATGAAACCAAATATTAAAAAAGAGGGAAAGAAATTTGTGGGGCCACATGGATTTTTAACAATATGCAGTTGCTGCTTATTTTCAATTCCAAAATAGTTGCTGCTCCATTACAATAGAAAAAGATTCCAAATTATCCTTTCCTTATAATAAAATTTATGCATGGGAACACCCCTGCTGCTTAAATTTAAGTAGAAAATGGAATTAAACAGCCGCATAAGAACATGAGATTATAGGTAAATAATTTTGAGTTGAAAGTCAATTCCTATAGACTATTCCGTTGCCCGGAAAAACCGTGCGACTGTTAGTTTAAATTTATCAAAAAGATGTATAAAACCTTTAAGAATGGGTTGTTACTTGTTAAGTATTGCTACAATGGCCATTCAATTGACCTCCTAACCTTAATTAGATCAGAATCTCACAAATGAATAAAATATTTTATATTGCCATAAGGATTTATTTAAAGGACAAAAATACTAAAACGTGTACGCAGGCCTCCAAGTAGCATAGCATAGTGACAATCCTTAGAGATAAGGAATTAATTTAAATATAACAGCGAGAACAGGAATCTTTTTAAAAAATAGCCCGAGATCACCTTCATCACTCTTCACACCAAATTTTTGTATTCCAACTTCGATCTGAACTCTGTAATAAAATGGTCACATTTTAACCAATTTCCATCCTTAAAATCATTATTTCCCATCGCAAAATTCTAAAAAGCTCCATTTCCAAGAGAGCTTTCAAATTTAATGAAAAGATTAAACACAAATTTCCCTATTACTGAATATATTGTGGTTTCTGGCCTGCAGTTTGTAGAACTTTCCTTCAATCTTCTAAAGTCTGTCAAATCTTACTATTTTTCTAAATTACAGTTGTTTTGAAAAGTAATTTGAAGCAGAGCCTGGAAATTTCACTCATCCTCGTTATAAGAAATGGCCGTGAAATATCCCCCATTGTACTCGCAATAGAAAATCTCAAGAGTATATAATGCGAAACAGAGACTCAAAAAGATGTAAACAAGGATAGAAAAACTGTCAAATACTCTTTGTAGCGGACTTCATCATATAGAAATGGGCACAGTTTAAACAATCTACAAAAGAAGAATATAAACACAACAAAATTTTTAAAATAAATTACTACAAACTTAATTTAATTTTTATGCAATGTCAATTTGCTAAAAGCCCCCATAACTCACGAAAAACCTGCTTAAGTCTCTGCTCTTCTCCCATCAGAAGCAATCCTTTCTCCACTTCACCTTCGCCTGAATATCTTTGTATCATGTACTTCTCTGCAGCATGATACCTTGAACGTTTTGTGAAGAGACCTATCCACAACCATCTACCCTCCTCCACCTCCGTTGTAGATATTTCTTTCTTCATGGAAGATATCCGCAATGTCATACTTGGAGTAGTACAATTTATAACAAAACATACAATAACGACATCTTCATTGGGCAGTCGCTCCTGGACTAATACTGGTTTGGAGTAAATATTTTTGTTAGTGAAGGAATCAACGAGACATATAGTCGGAAAGGCGAAAGAGTTTAAAAGAGATGCAGCATCAGAGACTGCCCAAGTACATATAAATATTTCTGCAGGCCATTTCTGCAAATCCTGTGAACATCAACATTTAGCCACATCACAATGAGACAAAAATAATTAGAAATCTAAATTCCTAGAAACCATTCTTACCTGCATGCTTTGAATGCAACCTTCAACACCTGATCTCCTGTTTGCTCTGAGTTCCACACTCTTCAATTTTTCCAGCGGCTCTAAACTTTCTATACCCTGTATCTCCCACCTGGTATCTGCTCTCAACTCCTGTAATGCTTTGCAGTATTCCAATCCTTGTATTTTCTTGACTCTGTAGCAATCTCGGAGAACAAATTCTTGGAGAGAAGCTGACTGTGCAAAACTGGGTAGCACATCCAACTCAGGACACCTTTCTATTATCAGCTTTTGAATGTTTACCAGACCAACAATACCCCTGATGTTCCTCAAATTTTTACATCCTCTCAAGTCTAATTCCTTGACTGTAGTGGGTAGAACTTCTATCTCCGTGAGATTGTAAATACTTCTAATATGAAGAGTCTCAAGGCCAGGACAACAGTCTTGAGAGATAGAAATCTTGGGAACTTTTATTGACAATAGGTACATACACTTAAGTTGGCACAAAGAAAAAGTAAATGACCCTGGCCCGAAATTCAATTCGCTCGTTAGGGAGTTGTCTATAGCCAGTGTATGTAGGTTACTCAGTTGCCTCATTGATATTGGAAAAGATTTTACTCCTGAAAAGATTATATAGAAATTCTCTAAGAGATTAAGACAACCCACCGAGTCTGGTAAACTCTCCAGCCTGGGACAGTTTTCAATTCGAAGATCAGTCAAAGACGACAAATCTCCCAGAGAGTTGGGCAAGTTTGTCAACAGCTCACTCCCTATCTCCATCACTCGCAACTTGCTCAGTTGACCAATGTTCATTGGCACCTCCCCTAAGCTTCTGCAACCACGTAAGTCAAGAGTTTTCAGTGACTCCTGATTTGTGATGTTTGAGGGCAACACTCCCAATTGCTTGCACCCAGAAAGGTTGACATAGTGGAGCATAGCCATTCTTTCCAGACAGTCTGACCGTAAGCTGAGTTTAGCACATTCGTTTAGGTCAAGATGCTGCAGTAATATCAACTCCTTAAAAGAGAGTGGCAATGTACTCAATTCCTCGCATCCCTCTAAACTTAGATGCCAAAGGCTTTTCAAATTGCCGATACTGTCAGGTAGTGATGATAACTTAACACACCAAATTAATTGCAGGTGCTCCAGCCGTCGGAGAAGGCAAAATTCTTCTGGCAAACCCTTCAGGGACCTTGCACTATTAACGACGACTTCTTTCAAATGAGTGAGACAACCTATTGAATTTGGAAATCTCTGAAACTTATAACAATAAGAAATAATCAACCCTCTTAACTGCACAGGAGCCTGCAGAAAATTGTCAATGAGATGGGCAGAAACATACAAGTAGAAAAATATTGCAATAAAGCATTAAAACAGCTTAAAAGAAAGATACTTACATCACTGTCCGTCTCCCATAGCTCTTCTAATTGACTATAACCTTGTTCATTGAGTTCTAATACCCTCAAATTTTCCAATGAACTAAATGAGCGAAGATTTCTCTGCCCAATGTCAAAGCACCGAAGCCACAACAACTCTCTTGACACATCAGCAATTATTTGATTATAATAATTTCCTTTAACCTGAAAAATTTTCAGTCCAAGCGAAGATGGTGCGAGCCTATAAGGTCCTCCGTTTGTGTCAACCTCGATCTCCCCACCCAGCGAACATCGAGGAAACTCCTCAAACCCACTTCTGAATCCTGCTGTTGTAGATTCTATTCCTCGAATGCGAATTGTCTTTCATTTAAAAATAAATAAAATTAAATCAAAATCTTATAGAAGAGCTTACAATTCTTAGAAACAACAAAAGAAACAAAGTATACCAAAAAAAACTGCATGACATTGATTAATGAGATATTCAGCTAAAATATTAATTTCACCTGTGTTTCATTATAAACTTTAATAATCTGATGTGGAAACCAAAGACGGTAAGGTGACTTTGATTTGCAATTTCTCTTCCCAAATCTCTTAAATGATCATGCATTCTTATATGATCATTATCATCAAGCTCAACAAGACACTTATTGAGAAGCCGTTCCCAACTACGTACACCATTCCACCTTGATCCATCCCAAATGTTAATGACCAAATTTTTCTCCTCTCCAATGAAAAAACAGGCAATATCTAAAAATATTTCTTTTTCCTCCTCATCTAAAGCATCATAACTTACTTTTAACCTTCCTATAATATTTTTAGGTAGTATTCTAGAGATCTTATCTAATTGATTTTGCCAATAATCTTTACTGGAAATACCATATAAGTGTGCTCCAAAAATCTTTAGAGACAATGGTAATCCATCACAAACATTTAGAAAATTCTTCACTAAAGATTCAAACCCTTGAAATGGTGATGACTGCAAGAAAGCATGCCAACAAAAAAGTTGTTCAGCATGAAGTGGATCCAATGCTTTCATTTTACAAACCGTAGAAATACCCCAAGATCTAAGCACTTCAAGTTCCCTTGTTGTGACTACAACCAAGCTGCCCCATCCAAGACTGTCCTTGTTAGGCAATAGTGCATCCAGCTGTTCCCCATCGTTCACATCATCTACCACTATCAATACTCGAACAGATCTTAATTGGCCGGCAAGCATTCCTTTCCCTTCTTCTATATTGTTAACTCGTATATCTCTCAGACCGAGGCCCTCCAGCAGTTCTTTCTGCTTATTATGCAATTCACCTTTAGCAGCAGCTTCTCTAACATCAAATAGAAAACTATACCGTTCCATAGTTTTATATTTGTTATTATAAAAATGTTTAGCAAGAGTGGTTTTGCCAGAACCACCCATGCCCCATAAGCCCACAATTTGCACACGATGATTGTTTTCTGCAGATTGAATTGTTGTCATTTCAAAATCATTTACAGCTTCATCTAAACCGACTGGATGTTTGGCGACCACAAATGGCACATTTTTTATAACTTTCAGAACACAATTAACTATATTCTTGAGCAGCCCCACCTCGTCACTAGCCATATACAACAACAAACATGCATCAAACACTGACCTCAATACAAATGGAAAATTAACACATTATAAAACTGAAAGAATTCGGAAGAAAATTTATAAGAAAAGGGTGAGGATACTTGGGACTCACTCCTCGGTATTCACAATGCGACCGCTAATATGGGAAACATGGTGAAGTGCATTCTTCCACTCCCGAAGCTTTTCTGGCGTATGCCTACGCTTCTCTTCGTGCCGGCTAAATGCAGCAGCAAAGACTCCTCTTGCATATCGGACATCATCAGGTTGAATATGGTAGAAGACAGGTACAATTTGGGTGCCAGTTTTGAGCATAAATGAAAGCTCTGCCAAACACCACGGGGATTGGGCATAATTCTCGGAAAATATAGCTAGATGAAGCGAAGCACTGCGCATTGCTTCTTCTAATTCTTTAGGTAAGGAATCCCCTAATTCAAGCTCTTCTGAATCGAGAAAAACCCTTAAGCCCATGCCATTTAGGGTATTGTAGAGAGTGGTTGCAAGCGTCTTTTTTACATCGGGACCACGATGATTAATAAACACATCATAGGGCAGCTTTTTCATGCCAGAGAATAATGGATATGGTGCCATGCCTTGAAAAGCATTTGTAAGCTCATTCTGTGATTGACTAACTGTGGTGGATGCAGATGCTATGGAATTGGACTGATTAAGCTCATTCTGTGATTGACTAATTGTGGTGGATGCAGATGCCATGGAATTGGACTGATTAAGCTCATTCTGTGATTGACTAACTGTGGTGGATGCAGATGCTATGGAATTGGACTGATCTAAACGCGTAGAAAAGAAGCGAGAACACCAACCAAAGCAAGACGAAAATAGGCTTACCACTGAATAAGTTGTAGGAGCAGATAGAGCTGCTGGAATTGCTTGAGAAGCATCTGTGTCCTCGTTCTCTGGTTGACGCCCATTGTTAAAAGCTGAAGTAGATGCCATGGAATTGGATTGAGCTTCGACAGAAAGAGAGAACGAAAGATAAACCAATGCAACCAGGGTTCTTGTTGAGGAACTTGATTGCTAAGTACTTGTAAGAGGAAGGGAATGGCTAAGAGCTTTCGATAAAGATAACAAATACCATGCGGAGAATAAGGATGACATCGTGTTTGCATGGGAAACCGGGTGTGAAAAAGGCAGAATTATCGGGGATGCGTGTGGCGTGTAGTAAGAATTCTGAAAGGTAGACCCACTTTGTACAAGAAAGCAAGTGGTGTTGGTAAGCGATACCGTGCAACTATCACGATCATGGTGCACGCCACCACACACGTCATGGTCAGTCACAGATAGCAAAAGTTCTGGTCAATTGATATAATTTAACACAGCGCAAAATTTCTGGTCAATTGATATAATTTAACACAGCGCAAAATCTAACTGTTCAGGTTTAAACTTTTTATCTCTTTACCCTTCGTCTAGAAGGCATTTTTACAATAAATTAATTTAATACATATAAGTTATTAATTCATTCAATCATTACAAAGAATTTAAAATTTTGTGTAAAGTTTCTATAATTATATTTTATTTTTTATTTTTTATTTTAAATCATTGTAAGAATATCATTTATTTACCTTCTTATTGACTGATATTGTAAACAGTAAAACAAATATTAATTTTTCTTTTTTTAAAAATAATGTCATAAAATTTAATCCTTGACTGACATATTCTGTCAACATTAATTTAGCCCTTAATTTGCTGGTTCTGGTTTCCAATGCTGTAATTGAATCAAGTTTTTAAAGACTCGGATAAAATAAAATTTAGCGTCCACATCCCACGTCATAACGCCATGTGACCTAATAGCTGTCCTCACAATCACAAAGTCATACAAATCAATCTATCCAAAGGCATCTCACAGTCAACCACAATCTTCCCAAAAAACAAGACGTGGACATTATAGAAATCCGTGGTTTTTTAATACCTGTCCGGACTTCAAAGTCATTGAAATACAAAATAGGGTAAACAAATCGTAGAGAGAGGAAGAAGAGTTTTAGTTATTTCAGATGCTTCTTTAATTGAAAATATATATATATATTTTATTCTAAATAAAATGAATATGTTCGACTCTCACGGGAGGAGTGTTATGGTAGTTTGGATTGAAAGTTAGGGGGGCAATAGGTACGCCAAAGATATTGTAATTAACTATTTGTTAAATTTGTTTATTAATACATGGTATGATTGATGCCAGTTGTGTCTATGCTTGAGTGGTTTTAGTAAGCATTAACAAGGATTCATTTGCTTCTTACACAAAAATTATCACTTACACTATTGAAGTCAATACAAGGTTGCAACCTTTGAGCTTCAAAGCTGATAAACCTAGTGGGGACAAATTGCATCAACTATGAGGCAAAATTAAAGAAGGATATTAGTGTCAACAAAGAAAAAATGAAGAACGTGTATGTAACTAAAGTTTACAAAAACATATAGGAAAAAATCTGTGTAGATCACTCACAACTTCTCATTTAATTATGATATAGTATAATTGTATAAGCATTAATTTCAAACAATTTAGCTCTAAATCTCCCAATTGGTGTATGATAAAAAATAAATAGTCTTGAAAGCTCTCTTTCCAAACACTTTGCTATATTACAAAATTATTGACAGAGAATAAAAGTTTCAAATAATAGCTCTCAAGAACTCAACTTGCAAAGTTTAATATTGACCGATACTATATGCAATTAACATTTTAATACAATAATCAAACCCTAGGTAAGAATGGACCAGCTTCAAACCCTGCTCAAGAATACCCCTGTGAGAGAAGATTAGATATTCATACAATAATCAAACAGCGGCAAGTGAAAATTCTTGTTTACCTTAGACTACACAGTTACCATAATCCTCAATAACAAGGTTTGCATGTAATACTCTACTGGGAAGTCACCTATATATGTAGAAACCTTCTTGTAGCCAAATGGACTCCTCCTAAGAAGCAAGAACTGTAGAGGAAAGTAAAATGAAAATAAAATAAAATAAAGCCAAAACCCATGATTTTATGTTTTCCCTCGCTTTAGGGTTTTCTTAGGGAGCTGGGAGTTATCTTCCATCACGTGGAGGCAACATCGTGTCACCCATGCTAAATAAATATGCCATCAATAGCAAGCCGGCAAATTCTATTTTTTGCACAACGAAAAACAGCGGAAAGAGTGGTGAAAATGATGAATGGCTGAATCACAACACCATAAGTCCAGTAAATATATTGTCAAAAACTAATAATCATATTGATAGAAACTAATAATCATTTTTTTTTGGACTAAATCATTTTTGAAATCACAACACCATAAGTCCAGTAAATATATTGATAGAAACTAATAATCATATTGACAAAAAAATAATAAATCATAGTAAAAGTTGACTACCAACGAGTAGGAGGATGCAAACCTAGCGTATATGTTGCAACTAATGATTTGAACTTTCACCATCCTCTGAGACTAGCAAGATCTATGGAACCTATAAAGTAACTAGATCACTGCTTTTTATGCTTCAATGGATCAATCTTACATTTGAGCACATTGAAAAAATGAGATTAGCAACCTGTTTTTGATTAGTAGAGAGGCAAATCTGATAAAAGTGGGGGAAATATTTGTAGTACACTCTTGCCATTCTTCACAATGAAAGTGGTGGACAATCTGTAGGTGGTGTGAACTTCCAAGTGGCAATGCATGAACCATACACCTGAAGAATACCACACCCATGATGGTATATAGATTAGGCAAGAAAAAGGATCTAAATTGCATGAATGTTGATGTTATACTACAAGGATAAAGGAGGATGCAAACCTAGTGTATATGTTGCAACTAATGATTTGAACTTTCATCATCCTCTGAGACTTCCAAGATCTATGGAACCTATAAAGTAAATAGATCATTGATTTTTTTATTTTATGCTTCAATGCATCAATCCTACATTTGATCACACTGAAAAAATGAGATTAGCAACCTGTTTTTGATTAGTAGAGAGGCAAATCTGATAAAGGTGGGGGAAATGTTTGTAGTAAACTCTTGCCATTCTTCACAATAAAAGTGATGGACAATCCGCAGGTGGTGTGAACTTCCAAGTGGCAATGCATGAACCATACACCTAAAGAATACCACACCCATGATGGTATATAGATTAGGCAAGAAAAAGGATCTAAATTGCATGAATGTTGATGCTATACTACAAGGATAAAATTCAAATGTTGGAAAATCAATTGTAATATAAAATGCCCCTTTCAATTTAATCTAATATCTTACAAAAAGAAGACAATGACTTACCGGGGTTGTTTGTTGTAAATCTGATAGCTGCCCATCCTCCTACAGGGACACCTATAATGTTTATGTATGGAGGATCTACTAGATTGAAGACTGCTTTATTTGCATTGTAGTTGCCAAATCCATATCCTATTAAGTAAAAGCTGAAACCATGTACGTGAATTGGATGATTCTCTGTTCCAGCAGTTCCTGTATTTTATAGAATCACTTGCGCACATTGAGACCACGTTTCTTTGAGGCATTTTTTCGAATAGTTCATTGCCCTTTCTGTGCTATTGCTTACTATTATGATTTGATAGATTTTTTCCAAGCATCCATAACTTGTTTGAAAGCACTTGTTTTAAGCTTTTAGCCATAGCAGCAAGGCAGTTAACTGTTTGATAAAATGCTTTGGTCGACATGTATGAAAAATGTGGTAGCATAGACAAGGCAGTGATGACCATATTTCTTTGAGGCATTTTTTCAAACGGTTCACTGCTTTGTCTATGGATTGCCATGGCATTCCATCACCATGAGACTACATTTCTTTGAGGCATTTTTCTAAATAATTCACTGCCATGTCTATGGCTTGTCTAGGGCTTGACATGCATGATTAAAAAGCAACAAACAAACTAAAAAACAAACTAAACAGACACCTTGCTTTCTCTCTTTCTCTTTGTTTAGTTTCCAGACTGTATAGCATGCACCTATCATTTTAGAGAAACTATCTTGCTAATCACCACATATACAGCCCGAGTTAGCCTAATAGGAAGGCAAGTGTACACCATAGCGGAGGTCACATGTTTAAATCCAATAGGTGGTCGAGTTTTACACTTATTGAACAAAAATATAAGGTAAATGGAGAAACAATTGAGTTGTGGAATGTTAGCATAATGAGGTCTAATACATTGACTCGGTGTCTCACTTGGCAGTGATGTAAACAAAATGCCTTCATTAGTCATTCCTATATTAATGCATGTATTCTAGAATAAATGCCAAGATCGCTTTTCCTCAAAGCAATTTGATTGTCAGCTAATATTATTCCAATGAAAAAATTTCAAACTATGTGGACCTACAGTAAATGTGAAGCTTTGCATTATTATTCTGTCATGCTAATTTTGTTTTAAGACATGTCCTTAGATTGAAGCTATAGCAACATTAACAGGTTTCCATTTCCTTGTATTGTTCTGCTTATAATTTCCTCTTACCGCTTCTTTTGCAATAAACAAATTCTGAAAGTACACCAAAAACCGTTAATTATATTTTGCAGTGATTAAGCAATGGATAAGAATGCCCACGTAGAGAATAAACATTAAATCAGTTTATAATGTCTGCTGATTTCAGAGTTGAATAACATCAATCTAGTAAATTATCTAAAAAATTATACAATTCAAGGACTAACAAAATGAACAGAATATTTTAGCACTCTATAAAATTATAAATGAGGGACTAGTGCAATAATTCTGAAGCTTCAAGTTCAACAAGTATTCACATTAATACATAGTGACCAAGAAGCCTATTTCTAATGAGTAAATATGATATTGTATTATATCAAACCAAAGCAGTTACCAAAAAATGAATAAAGGACCATGTATCAATGAATGCTCAAGATTTGCTAGATTATGTAGTGGTTGTAGCAAAAGTTTAGTACAAATGCTAATTTATAGAATCTGGTTTCATCAATTAAAAGAAATGCTTAAAAATTGGTCAAGTGAAACAATAGAGAGAGGCTATGAGAATTCATTGTACATTTTGGAGAGCAATTGGAGACTTTCTCTTTGCAATTGTGGCACAGGGAATATGGCATAGAACAATGATTTGAACCTGTAAAATATCGGATGAATTATAGGGAGACCATCATCATAAAATTGGACTGCCTTTCATGTTTGCATTTAAAAAAAATGGATGTAATATAGTTGCATGAGAAAAAAATGGAAATAGAGGAGGTCAACGAGACATGCGATTAAATCATCACATATTTATTCAAATAGTGTTACTAAAAGAAACAAAAAATTGAGATGACAAAAATATAAATGTTATGCTAATTAATGATTTGGGTGCTCACCTTTTAGCCAATTCAAAGCTCAAGCTTTATGACATCGTCTATCTAGAAAAACCAAAATTGGATATTGAGCAAGCCACTCAAGCAATCTGGCAATTAATCAAGAAAAATAAAATCTTGCTAAACCACATGCTCAGGATTAAGTTGATTTGTCAACATGGGATTAAATTAGTAATCCAAAGTTGAAAGGCATTTCTTGGATAATCAACTTTTGCTAAGTACTTATACGATGCATTTGGCTCAAAAGGTAATGAATTTTTTTTTGGAATAATAAATATGTTTTAGAACTTGCTTGAGAAATAATACAAGTGCATTAGAAACAAAAACCAAAATGAATGAGTCTTTCTTGAAGACAACTACAATTTTTCAGTATAATCCCTTCAACCAAGGAAATTCCTCATTGCAAAATACAAGTAATTATTCTCTTCAACTCAATTTGAATTTCCAGTCTAAATTCTTGAAGCATCAATGTAATTATATTTTTCAAATGAATCCCTTTATCTAATAATCCATTAAAAATACAAGTAATTATTCTCTTCAACTCAGTTTGTAGATTTCTTTATTATGGTTATCTTGTTGTATTTTATTTTTGCCACTGTAAGCTAAATATTTACAATAAGCATCAATGTAATTATAAAAAATGAATGTGATGGAAGGTTATCTATAATAAACATTAAGAAAGAGGATTTGCTTTATGAGTATAACACAATTTGAGTAATTTCTCTTTGCGGTAAAGTATTACAATTATTGTATGAGTTAATGTCTTTCTAATTATTATTTGGTTGTCTAATACCGAGGATTTGTTTTGCAGAAATGGGTATAGGCTAGATGCATGGACCAACACCAATAAGTGGTTGCAGTGAAGATGCACTAAGTAGATGCTATTTTTTTTGTTTCTGTCCTCTATGTAACAACATCCATCTTTAGGATTGGGGGGATCTGAAAACAAAGTGACCATGAACTACAACACAATGTCTTATTAAGCAAAGTTGTTCTAAATAAATAAATAAAAAACATTAAAATTTAGACAAAAATGCAATTTTAAGAGCACTAGAAATTAAAACAGAGCAATGACCCCAAAATCTTTGCCATTAATTGGATATGAAAATCACTAGTTCTCTGGGGCATCATTTGAGTGGTATGTAGGGCATTGTAATAAAATCATTGGCCTCATTCAAACTGAACCCAACCTATTCATGGTATGCCATCATGCAGTATCCTATCCTAATAGTCTTACTGTATCATATTTTCCATGTATTTATATTTTTTTCACTAGCTGTAATTTCTAAAAGAATCATCCTTTCCTGATGCTTTGATGGATGTCCATACCATGTTCCAAAGCTCCCATTTTGGCATAGGCAGGGAGGATACTGGCGAAGGTTGTGGAATTTATCTTTACACTTGCCAATTGCATTTTCTTGAAAGTTTCTAAAGCCTTCTCCACAAATCCATTTTGTACATATCTTGCAATCATTGCAGTCCATGAGATTGGCAAATTTTTTAGGTATTCTGTCAAACAATTCATGTGCCAATGTATGCCTGTAATATCAATTGTGGTGGACCATGACAAAAAATCAATATAGTATTTCAGAATTTTACAATTTTCCAACCATCAAAAGACTGATTCGGTATAAGTTGGAAAAGCAATGCTTGTTAGGAGCTCTTCAGCTGAACAAGGAAGAATATAATTATACTTGTAATCTCAAATAATTTTGTGATCTTCCTCCTATAAACCAGTTAAAGTATTTTCAACAATTAAAGCAATTTAAGAAAGGTGGCTACGGAAGGAAATGTAAGTGCAAAAGGTGTTCTAAAGCCAAATATCATGAAGGAGAATATACCTTCCGATGCAACAAACATGGAAAGTATGGCAATAAGAAAAGGTATAGGGCAGTTACTTACAAGAGAAGAAAGTTCTCCAAACAAGCACCGCCATACTTATTAAAGAAAAGAGACATGAAAGCCCCTAAAGGCATAAAATGTTTTATCTGCAAGGGACCTCATTATGCTTCAAATTGCCCCCAAAAGCTAAATCCTGGAACCAAGATATATGTTATGTTTGAGTATGAGAATCCAGGATGGGAAATTGTTGATAGTAGAAATGTTTCTAATGATTTAGAAAATTTGTATGAATTAGTTGAGATTGTTTCTGACTCAAGTTTTATCATGAAATTTAAGCATCTAAAGGACTGGAATAGAAAGATGCAGAGATATTCTGATTATGAATCAGATAGTTTTGATCCTGATGAAGATTTCCTTACTGCACTTCTCAAAGACACATTAAAGGATATTCAAGTGAAACTTCAAATATTCAAGCGAAACTTCAAATTGAGAAGTCGAGGGATCCTTATAAATTGGCAGGAACAAATGAAGAACGAAAGAAAGTTGTTCATCAACATTTGACTCATCTTAAGCAATTAGAGTCAGATAAAGTAGAAGTGGAGAAATAACTTAAATTGCAAAAGAAGCCTTCTAAGGCTCTGGGACAGTGATTAACCATTGATATAAAATTCCTCCATGGAAAAAAGAAAAACCTTCTTCTTCCAAATCTTCTTCAAAACATAAGACATTAGACATAGATACTGATGTTATTGCAATTTTCAAAAAAAATGGCATTTTAATGAATGATGTAACAGATCTCCGAAGATTGCTGAAATCTCCGCAAAAGGAAATATGAAATCTTTCTTCCATAGTGGGAGAAATTAAAGATCTTTTCTTCAAAGCAGATCACCAGCAATTGAAGTCTGTGAAACTCTCCTCCCAAGGAGAAGAAGAAGAAACAATAGAAAGTAGCAATGACAATAGTGTAGTCCAGAAGACTAGAGACAAATCTTGCTCGCTATTGCTAGAAAATAATTGAAATTATGTCAGAATAAACTTTGTTTCATCCCACAATAGTGGTTTACAATTTTTGGCCAAACAGGACACTAAAATAATTTTTTTTAACTAAATCTTCACTTTCGGGCACCTATAGTGGCTAAACCGTGAGGAATTTGGAGATGATGTAAACTAGAGTTTCATGAAATTTTGTCTATAGATTCTAATTATATTTTTTTAAAAATCTTGTGAATTAGATTGCACTTCTTTTTCCATCTCCCTCGAAAACTAGTTTTTTTTAGAAAACAACATTTTTAAAAAGTGACGCTCACCGTATAACGCATAACTTTTTTTCCATAAAGGATAAAATTCTAATTCTTTTTAACTTAGATTCATGACTCTGATATCTAGTGCTTCCACTTAGTTAGATATTTTTTTATTGAATATTTTTTCTTTAATCAAGTTTCAAATTCAAACAAATTATAATTCAAACATAGCACAACCGTATAACGCATAACTTTTTTTGTATGTATCAAAATTTATTTTTTTTAATTTTTTGGATCAAGGACTTCAATATCTGGTGCACTAATATATATGTATATATATTTAATAATCTACTATTTTTCCACATGTGCAAAACAAAGAGTTTGATTTTCGGTGAAAAACCTACATTCACGAGAAATAAAAAATAAATATAATAATAAAAATAAATTTATTTAAAATTATACTTTTTGGGAAGCTTATAATAAGTACTACATACTTGAAAAAAATAAATTTTAAATGAATCCATTTGATCCCCCAAAAGGTAAATCGAAAGTGGTTTTTTATCAGCATTTTGATAGGTGTAAAGGAGACTCTGTTATAGGTATGGTTTAAAACTAGCGGGGTTCTATCCAAGGGGGTTTGATTTAAGGTAGTTTGATCAAACCTTCTTCAATTGGAATTCTTTAAATGAAACATTTTAAGGCTTAAATCATTATATTTTCTAAAAATATGTGATTTCAGCAAAAATTCATTCCTCCCAGAAATTGTAAACCAGCTTTGTGGGATCACCTCAAGATATAAGAAGATTCCTTTGGATGCATTCGTGGATACAGGTTCTTCCTGATTATTGGCCAAGACCAATGCTATACCTCCCAAATTCTAGAAGAACATACTTGATCTACCACATAGTTATGCCATCAATGGAGAAAGGATCCATATGGGCAGGTATGCTCAGGATGTACATGTTGAGATAATGGGAAATATGTTTATAACAGATTTTATTGAATATAATAATTTAGAAGATGATGTTTTGTTAGGATTTCTATTTCTTACAAAATATGAGCCTCTTCAGTTTTGGAAACACAAGATCTCATTAAGGAATGAAGATGGACAAACTGAAATTCCTGCTCTCAAAATAGTTAATCATAAATTTGAGAATAGCGGGAAAAAAGGTAAGAAAGAATAAGTAAAAGAGCTAATAGAAGATACATCTGATATGTTTGGAGAAATCAGACAAAGGTTTTAAACAAAATGTTGTAGCATGAACCCATTACAGTTCTAGTCCCAGGATCATGAAGAATGTGAGATTCAGATATGACCAGAATGCCAATTTGTGATACCGCATGAGCCTGCTTACCTAATGAGTCCTACAGCGACAAAGGAAATGGACGAGAATCTAAATGAACTACTAGAAGGGCACTTCATTCGCCCCAATAAAAGCCCATTCTCATGTCCTACATTCCTAGTAAATAAAAGAGCAGAGCAAGCAAGAGGTAAAAAAAGATTTTGCATAAATTACAAGCCTTTAAATGATATAATTCTTCCTTTCAAATATCCGATTCCTTTCAGTGCTAATTTAATTAGAAGAGTTGCTACTATAAAGGTATTTTCAAAGTTTGACTGCAAGTCAAGATTCTGGCAAATCAAAGTTAAGGAATCAGACAGGTATAAAACAACATTTTTAGTCCCTCAAGGACTTTATGAATGGAATGTTATGCCTTTTGGTTTATGCACAGCTCCAACTTATTTTTAGAGAAGAATGGACCAATGTATGCCTTTAATATCAATTGTGGTGGACCATGACAAAAAATCAATTTAAAGTATTTCAGAATTTTATGTTGTGTACATATATGTTTTATACATTTTTTCAATATTGAGGAATCAATTAGCATATAGTTTTACTATTCTATAATTGATTATTATACAAACTTACTATGATTTATTTCACGTTAATTTTTTCTTAAGGCCATGTTACTCTCCAAGATTCAGCTTCAAGCTAACTCCCTCACATAGATGATTTTCTATTTTTGTTCAATCATATAAAAAATGGTATCGACATGTCTATTACTTACCCTGTTCTTTGCATCATAAACATCTTTTAGAACATTTATTCACAACTTCAAGTAGTGTTCCAAAGCCTCTAATGGATTCTTACAAGAAAACAAGAAACATGCCCACCTAGACACCTAATTATGTACAAAAAACATGAATATGTTTATGCATGTTCATATTAGATTATACAACTCCTCACTGCACAAGAAGATCTCTCCTTACTGGCTTACATAAAATTTCATTACTTTGTCATTGTACTTAGTGTGGGGGAGAAATCAGAGGCTGAGTTGGTACAAATTTTGATTCATACATTTGTTTTGGTTAGAACGTGGAAGTTTGGAATCCAAGTGAGTGCATGTTTCTCAGTCATAATTGTTTTTAAAGGGAGCTACTCGCAAGCTTTTCTGAGAATCAAAGGAGTTGTTTTTCCGTTAGATAAGGGATCTGGGCACGAGATAAGGGGATGGCCGGATGCAGCGAGAGGAGGTTCATCGGTTGTCCAACCCATGATATGCGGATCGATCCGGGGATCTTTGAACAGGCTAAATGAAAGTGAGGGACTCGTCAAGTGGGCTAAATCAATTTACTGAATATTGGAGATGAAGATTATTTAGGTAATTAACCATATTTTGAATGGCAATTTACAAAATTGGAATTAAATGGTGTTGAAAAATTCAAAGAGCTAAATACAGAGACATGAAGCCATGAATCATGGACAGCTAACATTCCTATCATAATTTTGGGTACAGTTGAAAGTGTTGAAATATAATGTAGTATAGCTATTTGAGGTATTGAATCCCATTTCTTTTGGATGAGATTTTTTAATTGTGATTTTTGAAATTTTCAGTTATCATTTTTCTTAATTAAATGGTTTTGGTTAGTTATTTATTTTATTATTTTAAATTATATCTTTTAATTTATTACTAAGATAAATAATTGATATAAGAAATTATGTAATCTTTACATCAAGTGTTTATCTTAATAATGGATTGCCACGTTTCATATAAAATATGATGATAAATTTTTATTCATTATTATAGATTATAAAAAGTCATATTATCATAATTAATTTATTTGTAAAAATATTAAATATTACATCAATGATTTATCTAATATTAGTATTATGCTATTATTCATTTATCTTGTTTTGATTATTTTGTAATGTCATACTATAATGACTCTTAAGTCTACTATATTACTATTTTACTATAATACATGTTTGCATTATATTGTCATACTATTATGGTCTTTAAACTATTTTGTTGTCATTTCGTTATCATGATTGGTAGAGACTTAACATGCTATATTTTACTCTTGGTTTAAAATATAATATCATTTTTGTTGTTTATTTAAACTTTAATAGGATTAAAAAAATATAATTATATAATTATATAAACAAAATTATTTAATTATATTTGCTAAGGTTCCAAATTTAAAAAATAAAGAAATTAATAAATAAATAAATAAATCCTTAGCTTAAAATATAAACATTATCAATTTAAAAATTATTCTTATAAATCAAAATTAAATTCTTATATATTAATTTTTTAACTAATAATTAATTTTTCATCATATTATCTATGAATCAACTCATTATTATAAATCAAAATTAATTATATTTGGTAAGGTTCTAGATTTAAAAAATAAAGAAATTAATCGATAAAGACAAATCCATAGCTTAAAATATAAGCATTGTCAATTTAAAAATCATTCTTATAAATCAAAATTAAATTCTTATATATTATTGTTTTTAAATAATAATAATTTTTTCATTATATTTTCTATGAACCAATCTTTAACTTTCAACAAAAGAAGCTCATCCTATGACTCGTGTGTATAGCTAAATGAAAATGGGCTCAATATAAAACCCCTCTCATCTAATAGTAGTTAAATCTTATGTATATCTCATAAAACATATATTCCATATTTTTAGTTTTGAATTCATATATCATTTGCAAATTATATAAAGTTGTGTTTTATTTGATGTATTCAATTTTAAAATTTAGTTTTATTGAAAATTTATTAGCCAAATTTATTACAGAGTATTTTAATTTAAAATGATCCACATATTTTGATCATTTGATATCTTGGATTAGGCCACTTAATGTCCTCTTCATTACAAATTCAATTCCTAAGTTCTAAACTTTAAATTTAGTGACAACAAACATACATTTATAAATATTTTATGGGTCATTAGCATAATCAATTAAGAATCAAAGAGTCACTTCAAAGACAACACTCTAAAGCTACATTTATCCCTCTCTCATCTCTATCTATCCCCCTCTCTCTCTCTTTTTATCTCTCTCTCTCCTCGAGCCATATCACTCTCCTTCTCCATGTCCATCAACATGTAATCTATTTTAACAAAACTAATTGTCCAAATTTCAAATTCGTTAATCTAAATGCTTTTGCTACTAAATCTTTGAACTTATGCAAATCATTGCACCATTGGCAGGAACGTGACACAATGTGTCCTTTTCTATCATTGTAATAAGAAAATTTGTAGGGGAAGAGGTTCAATTACCATTCATGTTTCATTGGATTTCACTAATTAAAAGCTCACTAAAAATTCATCTAGTGGGCCAATAGCCACACATTGGTATACACAATAGCTTGAAAAACAATAGTAATTAAAGGAATTATACAACTTTATTGGTATTAATAACACACAATTATTAGAACATTTGTACATAAGTATTAGATTAGTTGTGCAAATTTTGTGATGGCCAAAGTAAACAGTTAACGAGGCAATAGAGAATATGTATCAGACATAAATTTGAAATGACCACTTTTTGATGTCCTTGCATGCATGATAAATCCCACCACATTCGTTGTAACTACCCAGAAGCCAAAACAATAGCTATAAGCATTTAATTCACATTCAAAGAAAACAAAAAAAAAATCATCAAAATTTGATGTATCATTTAGGAGGTTAGGTTGTGTGAAGTTAGTTATAATAGCTACTTGTACCCTTCCCCTATACACCTATTAATTTTTATATAATTTCAACAAAATGATTTAATGTAGTTACATATAGATAAGTTGCACACATTTGGATTGTGTTTGGCTCATTATTTTAAACTTCTCCTTATCCACTTCATCCTCCATTTGGACTTATTTTAATCTATTTGACTTTTAGTGCATTACTTATTTTTTCTTATTAGATGTGATTTCATTATTTTCACTTAATTTTTTTTGTTATTTTATAGTTTATTTTGAAAAGAAAGCACAAATAGGAATGATTCAAATCCAAAAATATATTAGTATTTACTGTAATTTATTAAATATTTTATATGAATTTGAAAATTAGACTATTTTCATTTTTATATTACAATATTTTACTATTTTATTAATATTTATACATCTGAAGTCATATGCAGTAAAATGTGTCAAATTTCCTAATTAAATATATTTCCTCACACTTTAAAATATTATGATATTCAATGGTTCATTTAACTTCACAATAGCAAAACAAGCAATTAGCACTAACTTTGATGCCAAATTTTAGTGTATTTTGAGCACATGAGTCAGACAATTTGGTTGGTGTCAAACTCAGCGCAAATAGGCATGGTCAGTTCAACACCCTTTTTAACAACTTTTGCGTTGTTTTTAGTGCCAAAATTAGCACCCATTTTAGTGTCAGAAAATCATGGCGCCTTCGTTAGCACCCAAAATCGCGTCAGGAAGTGATGACGGAAATGGCACTGAAATTGGTGCCCAATTTGGCTTCTAGTTTTGCTTATGTGTCTACTCCCATTTTTGCTTCTAGTTTTGCTTCCATTTTTCATCTAGTTTTGCTTCTAGATTTGCCTCTAAGTTTGCTTCCAATTTTGCTTTTGGTTTTGCCTCCAAATTTGCTTCCGGTTTTGCTTCCAGTTTTGCTTCCGGTTTTGCTTCTAGTTTTGCTTCTAGTTTTGCTTCCAAGTTTGCTTATGGTTTTCTTCCAATTTTGGTTCCAGTTTTGCTTTCATTTTTGCTTACAAGTTTTCTTTTGGTTTTGCTTCCAGGTTTTCTTCTGATTTTACTTCCGGTTTTGCTTCTGGTTTTTCTTCTAGTTTTGCTTCCAATTTTGCTTCTAGTTTTGCTTCCGATTTTGCTTCCAGTTTTACTTCTAGTTTGCTTCTAGTTTTGCTTCCAGATTTACTTCCAATTTTGCTTCCAAGATTGCTTCTAGTTTGCTTCTAGTTTGGCTTCCATTGTTG
Organism: Sequoia sempervirens; assembly: GCA_007258455.2. NCBI lineage: Eukaryota > Viridiplantae > Streptophyta > Pinopsida > Cupressales > Cupressaceae > Sequoia > Sequoia sempervirens. The sequence goes on along the minus strand of VDFB02075321.1, from coordinate 234,962,022 downwards.
TTGTTTCATTTTTTGCTTCTAAAAATGCTTCTTGTTTTGCTTCCATGTATTAATTTAATATGTTTTATTTTAATTTAATTAGTTAAATATATCGTGCCTTTTAAATAACTCATATGATTATAGAGTAAGTAATTTAATTATTTAACTCATATGATTATAGAGTAAGTAATTTAATTATTTAACTCATATGATTATAGAGTAAGTAATTTAATTATTTAACTCATATGATTAAATAACAATATAATTATTGTAACATGATCATCATCTATAATTAAAGCAAGTGAATCAAATATCTATAATTTAATTGAATTTGACATCCATCCTGAGCAGTAAATTAAAATCATCATACTTAATAAATATCCATCCAAAAATCATCGGCCACTTTTAATATATATAAATTGACAAGTCAATACTAATAAGATCATCATCATATATAACTAAAACAAGTGAAAGTCAAATATGCCAGTACATCAAAAACATGTCAAAATGATACATGTCCAATAGTCGACATAAGTGAAAATGATACATGTACACATTATATAAATAAACTTGATAAATTATGTAACTCAAATTGATACAAGTCAAGATGATACATGTCCAAATGATATAGTGAAAATGATACATGTCAATATGATACAACTCAACAATATAGTACAGTAGGTCGTGAAAATGATACGTATGATAATAATCATGAAAAGAGTCATCATAATGATACATCAACAATGATCCATGATGTAGTCTATATGATTATGAATGTTACTAATTACTATCACCAACTATCTCATCATCATCATCACCATCCTGATCATCATCGTCGTCGTCGTCATCATTGTCATCGACCTCGGTGTCTTCCACATCATCCTTTACCATGTGATCTATATCGACAGAACCAATATTTTGTGCCAAATCTATATCACGTTGAGGATCATCTTGATCTTCTAGAAGACCCGTGTTCTGCAAAAAAAAAATCTAAAATGAAAAGTTATTATTTATTTCATGTAATAATTTATTTTTATGTTATATATCTAATATTACAACATATGGGATGAAACTGTAAGCATATTACATCATATCAAAGTGCACATACCATAATAAAATTCAAAATAGTTATGGCTAGTACTGATGAGTCAAGACAAACTTCAGCTTTCAAAAGCAAAGCCAATTAGGCTAGCAGACTTGTGGATCAGGCCAACATTTGGTGGAAGAGGAAGAAAGATGACTGGAACTATGGAGGGCCACCATAATGGATTTCAGTATTCAATCATGAGAGTTGATATCATGTATTAAAACATTAAGCATGTATTCTTCTAGCTAGCAGAGAAGGAGATGATTATTTTGCTTCATTTTAATTTGCATAACCATATCACGACGTGGGAACTAAGAAGACCAATGATGTTCAGTTTTATGTGGAGCTAATGGATGTGGTCCAAACTTTAGGAGGGGTAAGAAGTTCAATGTATGATCCTAATGAAATTGAGGAAGAACAGGAAGAGAGGGACAAGAAAAATAAAATCAATACAGAGTTTCAAGGATTTGTCAAGCGAGTAAGAGAGTTATGGGAGCAGCCTCATCTAAAATATTTTGAACTAGAGTTTGATATACCATTTAGAGATCTTGGTTTTCATGGATTTCCTTTCAAAGCCTTTGTTTTTATTGTTCCTATGGTAAACTGTTTGGGTAGAGTTGGTAGAATTACCTTTCTTAGTAATCACTATTAGTGAGATTGAGATTGTTAACCTTGAGAGAGTAGGACTTGGGAAAAAGGAATTTGATATGGCTATTGTTTTTAAAGAATTCAAGCGAGATGTACTTTGCATTGATGCCATTCCTCAGTCTTCACTTGATGGCATCAACGAATGGCTAAATCCATGGATATAAAGCATTATGAAAGTAGAATGAACTTGAACTAGCAGCCAATTTTGAAGAGTATTATTGATGATCCAAATAAATTTATTGAAGATGGTGGTTGGGAATTTTTGAATATGGAAGCTAGTGATTCTGATTCTCATAATTTAGAAGAGTCAAATCAAGGATATGAACCCTCTGATGTAGAAGAGTAATCAAAATCAGATTTCATGTAGCCACCATCAAGAGTGTTACAAGCCAACAAAATGGAGGGAATTCTTATATTAGGATAATTTTCAATGTTGCAGGTACCAGATTTAATGCTAACTACAATGGCAACATTGAAATTCCCTAGTAGTATTTATGTTAAGGAAATTTCCTTTAGATGCAAGGATTCAAATCACATCAACCATGTGGTACAAATGATTAAATCCTAGAGATGATTTGTAGCAATGAAGGAGTCTGAAAAGGTAGAGAGAGCTACACTAGTGACTCAAGAGAAACTTTAGCTTTCAAAAACAAAGTCAATTAGGTTGGCAGATGTGTGGATCAGGCCAACATTTGGTGGAAGAGGATGAAAGATGAATGGAACTCTAGGGGCCCACCATAATGGATTTCAATACTCAACCATGAGAGCAGAAGAGAGAGCTAGTATCATCTATCAAAACATTAAGCATGCATTCTTCTAGCCAATAGAGAAGGAGATGATTACTTTGCTTCATTTTCATTTGCATAACCATATCGTGGCATGGGAACCAAGAAGACCAAGGATGTCCAGTTTTATGTGGAGGTAATGGATTCGGTCCAAACTTTAGGAGGGGAGGTCCTGATGTCTACCAAGAGGCATAAAGTCAGATGAATTAAGTTCACCTACATGTCTGCCAAAGTTTACTTCCAATTTTTATGATGGTTTTTCTTGACTGTCAGAGTTTACTTACAAATTTGAAATTTCTTTCTAGTCATTTTGATGAGGATATATTTAGCCAATTTGTAAGCACCTTTTGTTTGTATCACAAGCATCTGTGCACTACAAGAATTCTGAATATCTATGGTCTACAACTATGTCATCTCACTTATTTGATCTTCTATTTTAATGTTTTATATGGCCTTCTTTGTTAAAGGTAGCACCTAGAAATCCTACCTCCTTTCCTTAGCTGAGAAGTGGATTTGAATTTGGAAATACTACACTTTAAAACTAGTTATGGTTTAAGGAGAGCTATTCTAGCTTTGTTGTTGACACCCTCAATCTTCAACAAGGACTTAGATGCATGGAAATCGTCGGTCCGATGTAGGTCAGAGTGATTTAGCACATTTGGGTGCAAAAGAGAATCATCCCTAGTGTAAACGTACCCATCCAAACATGTTGGAATAGTCTGTTTGGTCGTACGAGTTGCTAAATGAAAGTTGCACCACTTTGCAACTTTACACTGCTTGCATATGACAACTTTTCCCTCAACTGAAAACTTGCCACCACGAGAAAATGCCTCCAAGATAGCTAAAACCGAGAGAGGTTATTGTAGAGGGGCCCAACATGATCTCGTAGCCTCAAACAAAAGGTTTGTAAGCACATAGTTTTCGAGAAATAATCTATCCAATATTGTTTCCCTTTTGCACTTTGGACTCTTAAGGGATTTCACTGATTGAACGTAGCTCAAACTGTTTCAGCCAATTTGGGTGTGAAAGGGGACCATACCTAACCTAAACGTAACCATTCGGACGTGATGGAATAGTTGGTTAGGTCATACGAGTTGTAGAACAAGATTTATTTATGTAGTTACAAGTAATTTTCAGCCTCCAACCGAACTCCAACGCTGATTTTTTGTGTGAGAAAAAGCCATGAGACCATAGCTTGTTGCTTCCTTTTTAATGGAAACTAGTGGGTAACATAGTTAACTTCTTCATAGATTTAGTGTTTGAGATTGCAAGAAGACATCAAAATGGCTAGTGTGCTAAATAAATTCTTATGATTTCTAAAGAATGCTGATAACTCTACTCAGTTGGCTTCTTTTTTCAAAATCATACAAATTGAACCTTGGAATCAATAGACTCTATTTATCAAGCTACCACAATTCAAGTTTCAACGATTAGTATTTATCATGCATGTTTTAAATGACATTCAAGTTTATGGTGGTTTTGTTGTTTATATGATGTTATGTGATATTCTAATCCTATTTCATGCTTCTATGCTGCATATATATATATATATATATTATTTTTACATTTTTTTCTACTAACGAACCCAAAATGAACTGAACCACCCCCAAAATTTTTTTAGTTGAACTAGTGAATCGAACCCCCGAACCCAAACTTGAACCCGAACAAGTAACTTAGTTTGTAAGTTAGTTATTGGGAGTTGGTCGGTTGTTTTGTGTGGGGGAGAGTCTTAAAAAAGGTTGAGGAAGTCATTTTGGGGATTGATGAATGCAATTTTGTGAAGAATTAATAAGATCATAGTGAGTTACTTTGCAAAAGCTATGGTTTCTATAGAAAAAAATCTGTGTTTTCTCCATTGTTTGACCACTGCACAACAAGTAAACGGCTACATAGCATGTGGAATGATGGGGAAGTAGGCATGGGACCCCTTTAAAGTTGGTTTGAGTGCTTTCTTTTCATTTTTTGTGAGTTTTGTGCCAAGTTTTCTCAAGGCGCATAGTGAACCTAGATTTTGCATTTTGAGTAAATTATGACTTATTGAAGCCTCCACCTACTGTACCTTTCATGTGGCTCAATGTAGAGGCTATGTACAATATGATTTGAATGTGTGCAGGTCCATTTAAGAAAGGGGAAATGATTTGCGAGTCTTGGAGTTGTCCTAAGCAAATCATTGCTTAAATTGCATGAAAATGGAGCTTTAGCCTAGGGTTTGTTAAAATCAATGAGAGTGGGGGAATATCTTTAACATTTAAACATATTGGGGTCATAATAGATGTTTCTGAGTCGATGGAATGGTTAGGGGAGTTGTGCAAGTGGGAATTTCAATTAACCCTATGCATTTGCATGGTAAACAAACAATTTCATGGGATAGCCTGCTAAAGGACCTGTAGGTGTAGGATAATCTTAGAATTTGTTCTTTTATGACACAACTCAAGATTTTTTGGGGTGTTCTTATGAAGATCAAGTGTTTAAAGGGAACTCACTTTGTGAAAGAGGGCTAATTCACTAGCCTAAGATAGGGGTATGTTATTAGTTCTCAAATTTGGTCCAAAGGAGTCAAGGGTAGTTTTCACATATGTTTTCACCCCCACTCTGCATCAATCCATAGCTTGTTTGAAAGCACATTTTTTAGGCTTTTATCCATAACAACAAGCCAATGAACTGTTTGATAAAAAGCTTTGGTACACATGTATGAAAAATGTGGTAGCATAGACAAGGCAATGAACTGTTTGAAAAAATGCTTGAAAGAAATGCGGTCTCATAGAATTCCATGACAAGCAAATGCAATTGAAAGATGCTCCTAGTTATTAGTTATGTAATGTGAAGTAATTGCATCACTTCTTAGGTTGACTTTGTAAAAACTATATTGTAATTGAATTTTTTTCATCTATTAGCATCTAGTTGTTAGTTATGCAATGTGAAGTAATGCTTTGAGTTTGAAAGATGTGCAATGCAATGTAATAGTGATATTAATATAAACTACATAATACAACCATTCTTTTTTATGCTATTGTACATTGATATTTAACCATTGCTCACTTGATTAAATTTTCAAAGAGTTTAATCATGCACATGAGGGAGAAATTAAATTTTGATTGTCAACTTCTATATATCAAATTATCCAATAATCTTGAGTGTATCTGTATATACAAAAATGGCATCAATGCCAACTCAAACAAAGTTTTAAAAAATGTGGCATATGCCATCTCGATGTCTATTCAAAATTTAAATGCCAAAATGTCTATCTCATCCTAAACTATTGGTGGATCATCAAAATGGAGCCTCTTTGAAGCACTCGTTGGCTCAAGGTAGCTGGACAAGAAAAATTCAAACCACAATTGAGATTAGTTATACTATATGATTTAAAATTGAATAATTAACATCAAAATCAATATACATTGAATTATAATTGAACTCTAAAATTGAAATCTTGATTACCTGAAATATCTGTCTCTTCAAAGGGTCAGGAGTCCTAGAATATTCCCCTCTCAAAGAACCGACCAAACCAACATTTGTAATGTCAATCTATATATGTGAACAAAAACATAAAATTGATCCAAGTTAGCATACAATTGTTGGTAATAGGAACATATAAATACCAAACACAAAATAAAATAAACACATACCTCTTTAGGTTGATCTTTTTCTTTATCTCCTTTAGGTGTTTCGACACCTCCTCCTTGAGGTGTTTCAACACCTACTCCTTCAGGTGTTCCAATATGTACTCCTTTAGGTGTTGTGTCACTTGTCAACAATGAGTATAGCTCATAACTGCATGTACATAAAAATGACAAGTACATATGAAACTAACAATCTATGTTGATGTATGTATAATCAATATAAGATCTTAAAAATCTTAATTCAATCAAATTTGAGTTCAATTACCTTCCCCTTATCTAACATTGCACTTCCATAATATGGACAAGGATGCACCTCGCTCGCACTGGGTATTTCCTACAAGAGGAAAATAAGATAAACATATAAATTATTATATAATTTCATTAATGACAATTCAAATGACAAGCAAGTATATAATAAAAAAATGTAAACTAGTGAGTACAAAAATATATACTGTGTGTGTGTCGAGGCCAAATGAAATGGCCCTAAGGGTGCTATAAGTCACTTGTGTGAGCTCCTCCTCAAACATCAACTGTTAAATAGACCATGTAAATAAATATTAGTACATTATACTATCTCTTTTTAATATTCATTTAAAAAAAATGCAAGTTATGAATTTACAACTTAAATCTTACCTGTGTCACTATTCCAATGTTCCTCTCTCTAGCAGGAGAGGACTTTGTAGGGTGCACTCCACTCTCCTGCGTTTGATCTATAATGTCCACATCATGGAGGTCATGATCAGAAGTGTCCAAGGGATGCTCAACAGGTTGTACAAGAGGACCCAAGCATATCTGGTGGCACATGGAGCAAGTATGTGGCACACAAATATGTGGACCTAATGAGGATGACACAGTAGCACTGGAGCCATCACCAACATCACCAGAATGTGGCTGAGCTACTATAGAAGCATGTGAAACCAAAAGACCACTCAAAGAGTGAATAGCCTGGATAGTCTATGTGGTTGCATCCTGCATAATATCTAGATGATATACTGGATGTGGTGGAGGAAGGAGAGGACAGGGAACATATGGGCATGGGACTACTCTAACTTCCCCTGGTCTATCCTGGGGCATATCTCCACCAACGCCCTGGAAGGGTTTAATGTCAAAGTAATTGACATGATGCCCTAACACAAACTAAACATATAATTCTTTAATAAAGTAAAATGGTATATTAAAATTTTTGTTCGGTGGTTTATCAAAAACCATACACCAATGATCCCAAAAGTTATCTATAATGTCCCTATGCGTGCACCATTTTATAAAAAGTTTTGGTTTATTAACATTAATTGGAAAAACAATGCGGGGGTTAACAAATAAAGAGGCTATTTGGGCTTTGGTTATTCTGAGATCTTTCACATCATCATAAGACAATCCACATGCATAATATTCCCTCATGTCTTCTCACCACAAATGAAAGGCATTATGTTGAGTGGAGAGGGTTTCTATATTTTAAATTATTTCCTTCAATGTGTTTAACATCTCGGATAATTGAGGGATTCTTGTATAAACTTCAGAAATGCCCCTCAATTGCTGCAATTTTTCACTAATTAAGTCTTCAATTGATGGCTGTGGAGGTGGTGGAGCGTTTGGCATTTGTGCATTTTCATTCTCACTTGGTGGATCGTTTGGAATTTGTGCATTTTCATTATCAGTAGCCATAATTCTTGATTAAAGTTAAAAACTAATTAATCTAATTGAAATTAGACAATATAAATCAAAATATTGTAAAAATACCTTAGTTTTTAAAAAAAATAAAAAAAACCCTACTTTTAAAATCAAAATCCATAAAAAACATTCATTTTTAATCAAAATCCATTCTAAACTCAAGTTTTTCATAAAAATTAATCAAAAACCCTATTTTGAAAAGAATCCATAAAAAACTAACTGAAATTATACAAATCTAATTCAAAATTTGATTAAAGCAAAGAAAAATCCAAAATCTAACCTTTCAAAATGAATATCGGCTAAATTGGATATTTGTTATGTGAAAAACCTCCTCACTGTGCACTTGTGGCCTGTGTAAGTGTGAAATGATTTTAATAGCCTGAAATATATATGCCTTAAATCGGATATTTGATCCGATATGGAAATATTGGTTTGGGCATTGCTTTGGAGCAATGTACTGACACCCAAGCCATAAAAAAGTCAACTCAACATTTTCACATTTTTGGGTCAATGAAAAACGTAATTTTTTCCCCATTGCCACTTTTTGGCCTATCATGATCCTGCACATACCCATGTCAAAATCCAAAAACATTTGAAAACTCTCAAAAACACCAAAAACATTTGGAAAACTTCAAAATACCAAAACAAAAAAAAACATTATAAAAAACATTGCAATAAAATCTAATCGTTGTACATATGAAAATTTGATTAGACACAGACACAAAACAAACCGATTCTAAAAATAAAATACTCAAACAGGACAAACTATTAGCTAGTCTACAAACAATCAACTAATCCAAACATTGAAACAAAAAAATCTAGATAACATATCTTTAAATGGCAAGAAGATTTTGTGGCTATTTTGACTACTATTAGTGCTATTGTCTTTTATTGATTTATATCATATTCCTATGCTACTCAAGGATGTCCATGATTGATTAGATTAGCCGTGATGGTTCATAATATCTTTTCTTTGTTTTCTATCTATGGTTTGTGCCAATGAATTTCTAGGGGCAGATACTAATGGTGTCTGCACGACACATTCATAAAGCTACAAGATCCTATGCCAAACATGGGTAGGGATCACCAAGGATTAATGGAATATAGCATATACCTCGACCATAAGTATATGATCTAGAATGGAGGGTTCACATTCCTTGTCTGTTGTGCTTGTTTAGAGGAATACAATGTGCGCTTTGTTCTCCTCCTATGACAAGATCGGTTCCAAATAAGCTCAATGATGAAACAAAGCACTATACAAAGCACAAGATTCATCCATCTCATCTCATTTGCACATATCCTATCATTGCATTCCATTGCATCCATGAAATCATTGCATTTTACGACATATCATCCATCCATAAGAGCTAGGATAATTGCATATGAATGGCATCCCTTCATCCTCTCTTGAGTAAGTCTCAAACTAACATTCATTCCAATAGAAGAAATCAAATCACACAGATCAACAAGAAAAGCTATTGACCTAAGTCTACAATCAAATCAATAAACTAATTATCAATATCATCCAATATCATCGGTCACTTGTCTTATATGGGTTGTCTCTTTCTCGAAACCAGGCGTAGTCTTATACAAGATGTATCCTTCCTGAAACTAGACATGGTCTTATATGAGATGTTTCTTTCTTGAAACCAGACATTATCATGCAATTAATCATTGTAGTTCAAAGTAGTCTTATACAAGATGTATCCTTCCTGAAACCAAACTCGAACATCATCCCATTTGACACACTCATGTTTGACAGAGGATCTAATGATTGTGGACTAGCTTGGTCTAGTGAATCTTATCTTTTATCGATTTATCGCTTCACTAACTTTCCTTTCTCATTATTCTTTCCATTTGAGAGAACACGTGTGCTTTCCTAACCCACCTATCCTCTCGAGGGGGCATCTACCATTAATTCTTCACCTTCCATATTGGGGCATTAACCTAACATTCTCTAGGGAATCTACCATGCATACTTATTTTTCTTTGAAACGATGCAATAAACTGCACCATCTCAAAGAGGGGCAAATGTAGACACCTAATTCTGTATGACTTAATTAAATGAATTTTATATTTGTCTAATTATTTACCATAGTTCAAACTATTAATTAAATTCAAATTTAATTAATTCATCCTTCACATTTAAATAAATAATTATTTATTTAAAAATCCCTTTATCCCTCACCCACTTGCAATTTATAGAAAATGCAAGTGGTCCACTAACATATCTTCTAGACCATTCCTAACCCCTTCCTAATTAGCCTAATCACCCACTAATGGTCTGCACATTCCATTAGCAAAAGATTAACCCCAAAGTCAAACTCCATCACTTCTCAAACTTAAAATCTCTTACAAAGCCTTTAATGCCCTCTTACATCCCACAAGCCAACCCACACCCTTCTTTGACTTTTTTGAACCCTTGCACAACTTAACCCATGTTTCAAACCCAAAATCACCTTGGGTAACCCCAAATTTCCCCTAAAACCTTTAAGGCTTTGGTTAACTTAACCCAACCTAAAACCAAACCACCCTAGAGTAACCCCCAAGGTCCCCTCAAGCCTTTAAGGCTTTGACCATCCTAACTCCACCTAAACCCTTGCATATTCCTCAACACTTGAGTTAAGCCTTAACCCACTCATCTAACCACCATGGTAACCTCCATGTCCCTTCCAAGCATTTAATGCTTGTCCTATCCTCTCTCAAGCCCTCACAAGTTGACACTTGTCAACACTTCATTGGAGGAGAGGGGAGCACATGGATGGATTCTCATTCAATCTCAACCCTTCATAACTCCTTTCAATATTGACCATCCAATGCAACTTTTATTCTATAAATAGCCCCTCATTCCTCTTATAAAGGATCCAAGTCTAAAGCATTGTTACTCTACCCATTTTCATCTTCATACTATCATGCATGTTTTGTTATTTTGCTAACAACCTTGTTTTGTAGGACCAAGCTTGGAGGATTGAATCTTTATTAGAGATAGCATATGACCTTAATTCTCTCACTAGTTGAGGTTACTATGGTTCCATATATGCTTGTATTGCATCCTAGTTACACTCATATTGCACCCTCATTTGCATACTTCTTGAAAATCAACCACTTCCATCCATCATTTGACATCCCTTGTGCTAGTGTAAAAACTGAGAGCACACTTAGAGCAACAAAATAGGATCTTAACTATTATCATATTGGAGGATTTTGACAAACTATGTGATGAAGCTACCAAATATGGCCCGAGCAGGTGGAAACCCTAAGGTGACGGCGGTAGAATGTGTAGGAGAACCTACGATGAAGTTGACGGCCTATGTTGGTGGAGGATCCTCTTCTCTAGTGACCTGTGCTATCAATAGTGGGGTCATTGTTGGAAATGTTGTCCATGGTGGCAATAGAGCTACAACAAAGGAGCCAACACATTTTGGTCATGCTGCTTGGGCGACGATGAAGACTTTGAGAAAATTGTTGAACATGGTTTCATCCCTATTGCAAACACCATCTTCATCGATCTGAATGCAGAGACGATGGAGGAAATTGATAATAATGCTTCCAAGCTTTCATTACAGGGGGTGATTTGTTGGTTTAGGGGTTTTTGGCCTAGCCTCCCTCAGCTGCACTCATGGATATCAAAATAATGGGAGCCTCTAATTATTGGTAAAGTTCATATTTTCCCCATGGCTAAGGGGTATTTTGTTGCCAAGTTTGATAATACTCAGGATAGAAACAAAATTTTATGTGATCATTTTTTTAGCTGGGAGGACAGATTTTTGCTAATGATTAAGCCTTAGCATTTTGATGTCAACCCTTCCTTTGAAACTTTCAATAAGATCTCAATCTGGGTTCGGCTTCCTAATCTCGCCCTCCATTTATGGGTTGATTCTCTTTTAGAATAAGTGGGTGAAGCCCCTTGGATATTTTTTGTTGGCAGATGTTGAATCCTCTGATATTTTTCACTCCACCTATGCCCGTGTATTGGTCGAAATGGATGTTTCAAAAGGGCTTCCTATTGAGATTTTACTTAAATCTTCTAAGGGTTCTTGGGTCCAATCTTTGGACTATGAAGGGGTCCCCTTCCGCTGTTGATGATGTTTTAAAACAGGTCATGCTACTGCACAATGTGGATTAGAGAAGAAAGAAATGACAACTACATGGTGGAAAGGTGCCTCTCATGTTCAACATTAGATGGTTGAGAAGAAACCTAAGCAACATATGAGCTTTTTTGAGGTGGTTGCGTTGGAATCACAAGGTCTTGGGGCATCCTCTCTGGATGTCTCAAATGAAGGGGTTGCTAATACTGAGAAAGATTATCATGTTTAAACCCCAAAAGAGCGTGAGAATGGGTCTCAGGCTGCCACTACTAGGGATAGCGCTTTGGCTAGTATTTTTGATAGCTTTTCTGATAAGACATTACCTGTAGGAAAAAATATTGATGAAATCTCTAAGACAGTGGCTATAGGAAATTTTCTTCAGGATAGTAGTATGCCAGCTTGGCATGCTAAGGCATCGCAAGTGGAAGGATGGATTATTGTAAAGGGAAAGAAAGAAAAATTCTCTAAGCCTTCTTTTGACATGACTCTCTGCTTGCACAAGAGTAGTTCTAAATGTAAATCTTGAAGTGTCTTGCTTGGGGGTTGGTTTTTGGCTGGCTGCAGGCTATTATTTTTCCAACTCTGTTTTTGGTTGTAAAGGGTTTCAAGTCCCTTCAAAACCCACTTTTCACCTAATAAAAAACAAAATGGGATCTTGAAGAGGAGGAGGCCAAGGAAGAGTAAAAGGAAAATTTATTCAAGAAGGTTAAAATATGCATGCATTTAGTGGTTTTGATTCTCTATGTTTGATGATGCTCTTCTTTCTTGATGTATCATGTTAAAATGGTTTAGAAATTTAATTCATTTTATGACATTGACCCCTTTTTCATGAGCACGAGTCTAAAAAAATAAGTTCATCACATTTGGGATAGGCACAAATGTCATGGAGGGGCAACACTCTCTACTAGAAAAAAAATAGGTGCACTACATTTGGGTAGGTAGGGATCTCATAGAGTGGGATTAAATCCCTATTTCTAATGCATGGATGATCTCACAGGTTCATTGTAATAAACTTATAGGAATGCATGGAATCATTTCATTGAAAATGATAACTTTGGTTTATTAAGAAGGATAGTAAGAAGGATAGTTTGAATAGCTAAATAGAAATGAAAAGAAAATATTAGTAATATCCACAAATAACCCCAAAGGATAGTATGACTAAAGAGAAGGGGGGATTGGACGAAGATGTTTTACCAAATGGAAGGCAATTTTTATTTGGTGAATTAATTTTGAGAATTATTTTGAGAGATAATTTTAGATAGAGAGACAAATAAGCTAGATTAGATGCTAAGATTTGAATTATTATAGTTAAGGGAATTAAGGTGGTATCCCTAATTAGATTGATGTAGATGCTTCCTAGATCTTAGTTTACAGATATAGATTATACATAACTATTGTAATCTTCAGATTTATGTTTTAGTGAGGTTTCAACATTTTTAATGATCCTTGTCAATATGGTCTCAAGGGTTTCCTGTGTTACTGGGGACACACTTTCTTTTTATGGTTGTAGCCCAACTTGAATAGCCTTTAGTATGACTGTGTCCCCTACTTCTTTGACATGGCTTGCCTAGGTTCACATGCTTAATGTTATCTATGTAAATAGGTAAATGATGTTTGTTGCTTGTCCCATTAGGATGCATTTTTATTTTAATCTTTTTAATTATTCATCCATCTGTTGCTCTTTTGTTTGAGTATTATTCTTGTAAAATTTATTTTAGAATTTTTTGGCTCCATTCATTTCTTGGTAATGAAATATTTATTAGCAAATATAGAGATAAGAATGACTAAAGAAATTAGTACATAAGTGGTAAGAATTAGCATAAGAAATTCAAAACAACACTTGACTATTAGGATGATTCAAAGTGGCAACTAATGTGCTTTTTCTCAAATTCCATTATGTATGTATAGGAGTGCAAATGATCAAGCTAAAATACAACATCTTTTAGATCCTTTATATGTAGCCAAAATTGTTGTGACAATTACAACAGTCAGAGTAGCTGTGACAACTCGTGCGGTTGTTTTATATTTAATGATGAGAATAATATTGATTAAAAATTTAAAACTTAACTTTATGTTTATTGAAGTGGTTCTTAAAGAGTCACACAAGCAGGGTTTTATAATCATTATTGTTGCTACATAAATTTTCTATTAAAAAATACAACAAATTTCAAATTGAAATAAATGTGATCTTTTGATGAAGAACCTTTGCAATTTAATCAAAACTTGTTCTGAGAATATATTTGTTCTTGGTTTTGCACACTCTTATTATGATTGAAATTATTAGCCAACTAGGGTTGAATGATGTGAGAGGTATAACTTGCAATTTTTAAAACACTTTATGTCAAAGGCCAATGCATATAATAACTACCTATAATATTCAGGTAATTAGATTTATAATTATGGACATCGATATGGAGATAGATTGTAATTTTGTTTATATGGGATCTCTCTATAGCTGATATTGCTTATAGGCTTTGATGTGGATATCTTGTCATGTTGTTGATATAAAGTCTTGCAACACCTTACATTACACTGTACAATATTTTTGACTTATGAGAGGTTGTTGCCTTGAGTAGATTTTGTATTATGTGAATTACTCTAGAGATGACTTTGAGGACGAGTTGAACCTTATAAAAGAAATTTTAAATTTTATGATGTTAAGTCATTGACATGGTAAACAAGTATTTTCTACATGTCTTAATAAGTTATACTTTTTAAAAGTGGACTCAAACATTGTATTCATTGTTGTGACATTTTAGCTATGAACAACTTATGTTGTCTTTAATGAACTAGTGAATATTTGATTTCTTATCTTGATTTTATTTCACTTCCCTCACCCCCTCTTTATTATGATTAGCTTATCTTATATTGAATGCTCAAAATTTGTTTATGTTATGCAAAAAATTACCTACACCAATTTTTGCATAATTAAGTTCCTGTATGCTGGTAGAGATTGATAGGGATGCAATACTTGCAAAGCTATCAAGAATGTTTTTTTGCTTTACAATTTGAGTTGAGCTTTTAAGATAGGTTACTAAGTTTTACTCCATAATTCAGTGGAAGTGAAATTGAGAATGTATTTGTTATAGATGATGCTTGTTATTTTCATCTATTGGGTATATCAACAGTATGTATTGGTGTCAAATTATATTTATGACACCATTTTCTTGTATTCTAAAAATTCTAAGCAAAGCTGTAGCACTCGGAAAATAAGAGTATTTTCAATTGTTCAAATCCGTATAAAAGGATTTCCAAGTAATTAACATTGTTCATAAAACTTCCAAAGGAGCTCAATAAAAGAGAATTTAAATTGCATTTCATGTAATAATAAAAATAACAATGTAATTCATCAAGATTATACAAAGCTTAAGTACATCAATGAATTTTCTCATATACATATTCAACCATACTCGGAAGAAATCAACAATTCCAATAGAAACATCTTTTCTATGCTAAGTCATAAAACTTTAATTTCCTCAAATCAATGTTACATTATATTCTTTCAAGCCATACTTCTATTTCAAATTTTCAAATAACAATTCCAAATACAAATATACATTTATAATGGGATTCACAAGCCAATCCAGAATAATACACAAGTACATCAATAGCAAATGAAACTTGGAACCTCCAACTGCTGTGACACCATCGGTCTGCTTGTGAGCTGGGGCCAAGAGTGTGATTCGAGCACCTTTTCTGCCCAACCACGAAGTCCATGACTTCCCCGGGTTCCTTCCTAACTCGAAGGAATCCCCGGCCCTGCATAAAGGAGCCTAGCAACCCGAAACAGTAAAACAAGAGGGAAACTCTCGATGCATGCCTGGTGCCTATATGCATTTCTAACATGAGAAAAACACATTTCTTGCAACAGGAGGTGGCAGAGACTCAAATACATATATGTTTCTAGGCTTTTAAAACAAATCCATCTATTTCAATGGTACAAGTGCTTGGCCAAGCATAAATAATATAAGCAAATGGCAGTTTAGAAAAGGTAATACTACCGTCTCTGTAGGTCCACCTTCGGCATCCTATCCTGGAAGTTACCAAAAGTAAAGTATGAATAAATACAACACAAAAAGTTGTGCATTTTCTTACATGTTTCATGCATTCAATTGATTCTAAAAGAATTTCAAATGAGAATTTCATAACATCCGTTGAAAGAAAAATTGTAAGTTCAGTAGAAAGATTTCATCTACTCCTTTGTAAGTAATTCTTTTCTGATTTGGTAAAAGACTCTGTTTTTAAAGAAGATCATGTATGTCATAATACTATCAATGTACTACTAGAGAAATTTAATTAATTCTTTTGTATGAAACAGTGTTTTCTGATTTCAGTATATACTTCTATTCTTTCCAAATTCAAGCTGACTGAAAGTGTAACTCTTAATTTGAATACAGGTTTATGAATATTAGTAATATACAGAAACAGTGCAATCCTTTCGGATTAACAGAGGTTTGAAAGAAAAAAAACTTGCATTCGAATTTTACATTGAATACCTTTACTCAGGAATGTACTTCTGTATGTAAATATATGTCAAGTAATCAAGAATATTTTCAGTTTACATGGTTTCTCAGAGATACTTCTGTTCTTGTTCCAGGTTTAACATTTCTGAGATATTTGTGTATTTTTAACATAGATCATATCACTCTCTTGAAATGGTTTTCCTGTTCAAACTTGCATTTTGGTATATATATGCATGGATAGATATATATAAATAGATATATATATATATACACACATATACAACTGAGTGTATATATATATATGTGTGTGTGTGTGTTTAAAAATTCATATACAGCTGAGTGTAAATTTTGAAGAAAGAAATACTGATTTTTGTAACTGTTCATAAGTTCTCTGGCTGTGCACACAGAATATAAACATTTTTCAGGGTTCCTTACTGGCGTTGAGCAACATAAGGGCGCAGGAAGCCCTTGCCCCTCCCATGGGGAGGGGGCGGGCTGTGAGGGGCTCGCGCCCCCTCCATAGGCCGCGGCCTGTGGAGGGCGCGAGCCTCCCCACAGTACCGCGTCCTTCCCATGGGGAGGACAAGGGATTAAATCCCTATTCTTATTCCTATGTATAACAATTTCAAAACTCAAAAAAAAGAAGAAGAAGACATTTTGCCCAGTATATACTGCATTCAAATTTATCTCAAAGGAATTTCGAATTTATTTCTGATGACAGTGTTTTATGCAGAATTATATGCATATATATATATATATATGCACGGGAATACAGATTCCTGTGCATATATATATGTATATATATATATGTTTATGTATATTTCCAATTATAATTGAGAGCAGTTTAATAATTTGCAGCTTTTTCAATAGAATGTAACCCTAATCTGGAAGAAAAGATTGGGTATTCTATATTGCAACAATGAGAAGTAAGCTATTACCCAGATTCAAAAATAAAATTGGAAAAGATTTCTCAGTTATCTGTAATCATTTCATAGAATGATGCATTTCATTCTTCAATTTTCTTACTGCCATTTTAAACTAATTGAAGGAAAAGTATGGAAAGGAACCTGGCAATTTTCTCCAGTGCAGATGCCCAGTATTACCTTCTTGTCGCCTCCTTCCAGAGCTCTCCGATCTCCCTGAATGAATGTTCTCTTTTCTTTCTTAAAGCTTTATTCCTCTTTTCAAGGATCATGCAGAGTATTTCCAGATGACAGATAAATTTCTCATGCAAATTCCAAAGATTGCCACATGCCAACAACATTGTTGGTTTTAAGAAAAATTTCCAGAGCCCAAAGTTCTCTCGGGCTGTTCATTCCTCTTCATTTTGGAAAAATAATCATATGCAAACAGAGATATCTCCACTTTATACAAACCAATTATTTCATTATATGCAAACATAATATTTTCACTTTATTATTTGTTTTTAATTTCCTATATTTTTTTTTAAAACTCAGATTTTCCTTTTTATTGCACAAAATAAATGGGATAAACTAAAATAAATTAACCCCTATTCTTTTCACAATCTTTATGGTTAATTAAACTATATTTAAATTTTGCTATGCTATTGTTTTTATGTATATATATTTTTTCTTTTGTTTTAATCAATCACTTATTCAAACCACATAATCAATTTCAAACAATCATATTGAAAAACAGATATGACCTAATGCAACTACATTGTTTTTAAGTGGTGTGTGCGCGATCGAGAGCTTTTGGACTCTTTTACCCTGTCGGGAAGCTAACCTTCTTTTCCTCAATCACACTCTTGGCCTTCGATCACCTGCATCTCAAATGCACTCAGGCGTGCAAAAAATGAAAGTGTATTAGTAACCAATATAGAAATATAAATTTAAGCAATAATTAAATCAACATTCCTATTTTGTATCATTTTAAAATAAAATGCACTCATAATTCTGAAAGAAAACAATTATTTTTTTACATTTCCACACACCAAAGCATTGTATTATATTATATTGCTCTAACACGTATCATAATTCATATATTAAATCCCACAAAGTCACGGTCAAACAGCATCAAAGTAAGTCATGGTCAAAATAGCATCAAAGTAAGTCATGGTCAAAATAGCATCAAAGTATGAGACGTGACAAAAGCTTATTGAATAAAATGCCAATGCCTCATGTATGGCTTTTACCAAGTGTTTTTCACATGAAATATATATTATTGTCTCTAGAAATATAATTCTTTTCTTGGAAATGAGAGATTATGATAAATGATATTTTCCTCTTGGTTATGTTTATAAAATTGAATAAGAACTTAAAATATTTTTGGCATTTCATAAATAATCACGTATATTTCCTCTAATGTCATGATTTTAAAACTTAATTAAGAATTGTAGTTGAATCCATGGTGTATAGTTAACATGATTTTTCCATAGTCCATGTAGTATGTGCAAGAATTTCTAGAAAAAAAATGTATATGCTTTTTGAATCAACGTTTCAGATTGCACTCAGCAATCCATCGTTAGGAAGAGGAAAGTGAAGATATGGATTGTAGACAAAGACTTAAAAACACTTGGTTGGTGAGGATGGAAGAAAAAAATGAAGAACAAGAGGGAAGTGGAGGGATGAAGAAAAACTAAAGATGAGAAACAAGAAAAGTGCAAAATATCAATAATAATATATGTTATGGGGTGTTGCCACAATAATGGGTTACACTTTTTGGGACATCCTGATTTTTTCCTGAAATCACATATTTTTAGAAAATACAATGATTTATGACTTTAAAGGTTCCATTTAAATTATTTTAATTAAAGAGGGATTGATCAAACCCCATTAGATCAAACCCCCTTGGATAGAACCTTGTTAGATTTAAACCATACCTATAATCGAGTCTCCTCTACACCTATCAAAATGCTGATTAAAAACCACTTTTGATTTACCTTTTGAGTGATCAAATGAATTCATTTAAAATTTATGCTTTGTAAGCCTATGGCCCTTATTATAAGCTTCCTAAAAAGTATAATTTTAAATACGTTTAATTTGATTATATTATATTTATTTCTTATTTTTTGTGAATGTAGGATTTTCAATGAACATCAAGTTCTTTATTTCACACATACGAAAAAATAGAAAAATAGAAAAAAAAATTCTAAAAAATACATGTGCCCTAGGTATTGATGTCCTTATTCCAACAAAAAAGAATAAGTTAATTCAAATGAATACAAAAATCTATGTGTCAAGTACACTGTCAAATTATAATTACTGACTTGGAAAATTAATTTAAAAAAAAAATGTAACAAAAAAAAAATATCCATCCCCTAGATATTGGTGTGAAAAAATTGCATTTTAAAAATCAGAATTGTATCCTATCTATAAAAAAAAGTTATGTGGAAAGTGAACATCACTTTTTAAAAATGTTGATTAGTAGAAAAAATAAGTTATTAAAAATTACATAAAATGATTCACAATTTTTTTTTTAAATTTTTTTTTTAAAAAAAAATTAGAATCTACACAAAATATCTAACAAATAACTAGTTTGATTCATCTTCAAAACCTTAATGGTTTAGCTGCTATAGGTGTAAGAAAGTGAATGTCTGGTGAAAAATCCTCATTTTAATGTCAAGTTTGTCCAAAAATTGTAACCCATTATTGTGGGATTACCCTATGCATATCTAACTTAGACTACAATAGATAAAGAAAAGAAAATAAATCAAGTAAAAAACAAACATAAGCAAACTTGATATATAATGCAAGAAGAAATTAACAATAGACAAACATAAAAATGACAAAAAAAGCACCATGTTACATATTAATGTATTAATAGGAAAAAAAGAATAAAAGAAGTAAAAATAAAAAATATAAATCAAATAAAAGAATAGTTTTAAGTATATATACATATACTAGCATGCATACCCAAAAATCAAGCAAAAACAAAACAATAAAAAATCCTATTATCTATAGATTTAACATATTATGTAAGATAACAAAACAATAACATGATAGATAAAAAAGATTATACGTATAGATCCAAAAAAAAGCAAAAGAAATGTGGGTAAAAGCATAGATCTATGTCACATTTTAGGTCAACTAAATAATTTCAGCCGAATAGTGTTTGGTCGAACTGTTTTCGAATGAAGGTGTGTTGGCCGAAACCACATGGCTTTTTTGTGGAGCCTACATGGCACATACCTTTCAATCGAAAGGGTTTCGACCAAAACCCTAATTCAAATTTCCCCATTGTGAAATTCAGTCAGATGCAAAATTTATCTTTATAGTTTCGACCAAAACAAGTTTGGTCAAAACTGTCTATGTGGATGCTTAGGTGGCAGCCACTTCATCATTTTTTAGAATTTTCTAAAAATTCTCACTTCTATTGAATTTTTCTTTAGCTAAAATGATTTTTTTTTCAAAAAAATCAAAATACCTTTTTGTAGAGCTTGGAGTCAAGAATCTAAACATATAATTTTTTAATATATTTTGATTAATTTTAATATGTTTTGTAACACCCCGCCATGCAACTCTAAGGGAAACAAATACTTTTAACAATTAATGGCACAATTTTTTTTTAAAATGACAAATATGCAACATAATAATAACATACATCACATGAAATGAATCAATACATGTACAACATATAACAATTCCCTTGAGGTTGCATGACTGCATTACTATCTATATCAACATCTTTACATTACATGAAAGATACTAGTAACCATAAGATAACAGGAACATGGACAATACATTAATATCATGAAGTTACAATGCTCAAAGATTACATCATTATAATAGTACTTCCCAACATGTGCGGGAAAAGTACAATAACAAAGAATATACAATGATATGTGAGAGTACAAATCAGGAAGACTAGATTAGTGTTGGAATATCTCTAGTGTCACAGTATTTGGCTTCAACTCTGTATAACTCGATCAATGACTGGGGACCCAATGGGGTGAATAGCACGTTCCACCTGACCATGTGGACCCGAAGGCCCACCCCCTATGCTAGGAGAAGACAAGAAGGACCTCAACAAATACCATCAAACAAAACAAGGATTACAAGACTCCACAACAAGAACAATAAATACAAAAGATAACATCCATCACATAAATATCTGAAATAAGAAACAAGTCAGCACAACAAGAGCATCAATATACACATGACAACATCTGCTTCCAGAGGCTCAAGGACAACAAGGGGAGACAAAAGCATACAAGATTGTTAAAGGGTGGAGTTTCATCAGATAGTTTGTCATGGGTTACCCATGCAAATCTTTATAGGCCTTGACCCCCATCCTGGGTTACCCTGGTAGCCTCTACCTATCTTCAGCCCCTCATGCAAACCTATGCAAAATCAACGTACCTCTCGTGAGGGCGAGATAGATGATCTTTCCATTCCAAGCCTTCTTGACTCATCTCAAGCCTATACGAGCACTTGAGCCATGAGTGAGACATTAACTTATCTTGATTAGTGTTATTACTACCCAACCCCTAATTAATTATTAATGTTTTCACTTGTTTAAGAAACTTACAATGAGTTACCTTGGGACCAATTCTGGGTCCCGACCCCCATTGAAAGCCACTCCCCCTATTAACAAAAAAATATCAAATCACAAATGGGCAAGCCAACTTGCACAAGATATCAAATCCAAACAAAATAACTGCATCAAGCTAGAAACTTGAAAGTAACGAAAACAACATTCAAGTGCAAGGATCAAATCCACATAAGCACAATCCAAGTGTAAAGGTCAACCATCATCAAATAACAAAATCATGAAACTACCCACTTCCAGGTGAAACAACATAAAACTCAAATAATAACTTCAAGCTTGATATAGGTTACCCAAGGCAAACCCTCCTAGGTCGTCGACCCCCATACCAACTCTTGCGAGTAATAAAAACCATAGCCCCCTCTAACATTTGGAAGACTCTCAAAATGCTAACACAAGGGCTCCCCATCAAGGAAATGTCAACAATAACAATATCTCAAAGAAACATTTCCATTCCAGAATTAACGAGTCAATAAGTATGAAATAATGAGTGGCAACATCCCAAAAAAATTTCAGACTCAACAAAAGTATACATAATCAATTTAAATACAAAATCAACTGGGCATCCAAGGAAGACCTCTATTTTCTCCTCTCAAGATACCCTTACAATATGGAAAATATTCACCCTTAACAAGGTCAACAATTATGACAATGACAATAATCAACGATACACAATCTCAATTCGAAGATCAACCCACTCAAACAATAAAATCAATCATGATATCAATCACAAGTATTTTATAGGACTATCCTTATAAATCAACTATTAAATGAATATAAGGGAAATCAAATTTCAAAAGATCATCTAATTTTATTCATTTACATAAGCCCTTCGTTTAACTAAATATAATTAATCAAAATCATTTATCGAATCTACAATCATTCACTTATCTATATAAACCAACAAATCCAATTCACTTAAGGGTGATCCCACAATAGTGGTTTACAATTTTTGGCCAAACTGGACACTGAAATAATTTTTTTTAACTAAATCTTCACTTTCGGGCACCTATAGCGGCTAAACCGTGAAAATTTGAAGATGATGCAAACTAGAGTTTCGTGACATTTTGTCTATAGATTTTAAATATATATTTTTCAATATTTTTGGAGTTAGATTGCACTTCTTTTTCCATCTCCCTCGAAAACTAGTTTTTTTTCAGAAAACAATATTTTTAAAAAGTGATGCTCACCGTATAACACATAACTCTTTTTCCATGAAGGATAAAATTCTAATTCTTTCGAATTTAGATTTTTAACTTTGATATCTAGTGCTTCAACTTGGTTAGATAGTTTTTTATTGAATATTTTTTCTTTAATCAAGTTTCAAAGTCAAACCAATTACAATTCAGACATAGCGTGACCGTATAATGTGTAACATTTTTTGTATGTATCAAAATTCAATTTTTATTTTTTTGTTGGATCAAGGACTTCAATATCTGGTGCACTCATATTTTCAATTTTTTTTTTATAATATGCTATTTTTCCACATGTGTAGAATAGAGAGCTTGATTTTCAGTAAAAAACCTACATTCACAAGAAATAAAAAATAAACATAATAATCAAATTAAATTTTATTAAAACTATACTCTTTTGGAAGCTTATAATAAGGACTACATACTTACAAAAAAATAAATTATAAGTGAATTCATTTGATCCCCCAAAAAGTAAATGAAAAGTGGTTTTTTATCAGCATTTTGATCGGTATGAAGGAGACTCCATTATAGGTATGGTTTAAAACTAGCAGGGTACTATCCAAGGGGGCTTGGTCTAAGGTGGTTTGATCAAACCCTCTTCAATTGGAATCCTTTAAATTGAAAATTTCAAGGCTTAAATCATTATATTTTCTAAAAATATGTGATTTCAACATAAATGAGTATCTCCCAGAAATTGTAAACCACTATTGTGGTAGCATCCTTAATTACCTACTCAAAATGCACAAAGATATTCAATGAGAACCAGATACAAATTATAGCATCTATCTTATTACTTCATCTCAAAATAGAACTCTAATTTATTACGTTGCAGTTGATTGCTAAACCGACTCATTTTGCATATATATCTTACCTTATCGTTTAACCTTTATATAACCAAGACTTTGATATGTGAACCCCCTTATCTAATTTAGCGAACCCTAATCTCAAATTTATGTATTTATATTATTAATCTGAAATTTATGATAATTACATCTGATAACTAATCAACTCTCTAGCCTTTATCATAATACCCATCTAATTAAAATTCTCAATCTATATTCTTAATGAAATAACATTTTCGTTCTTTTCAACACCACCACTTATAACCAAATATACATATTCACACTTAAATATTATATATAAATATAATAACCAAAAAATCTATTTTCAAAATAATAGACTATAATACCAGCTACCCATAAACCAATCCATATAAATGTACATATAGGAACATATATATTTGACTTTCTTATATATAACTTTCAACTTATATTTGAATTCTCTATAATCTTTAAATTTTCTTTATAATCATATAAATATATAGATATAATTCATTTATGTATTCCTTCTAAAAGAAATACTCACTTAAATTCTAATGTAAATAAGTGAAACAACCCTTCCTCATTTATTTCTACTCTTTAGAGATTTCCTTATAAAGAGTAACAAAACAAAAGTTTATCTTAACTAATGGAATATCATTAACTAACCCACATTTTCTTTATTTAAAAAAAAAACTTTTCTCTATTTAAAATCACATCTTATAAAGAATCAAAGGACTGGTTTTATTCCCAAGTCAATAAAAGAGGACATGCCCTTTAACAGCAAAAGAGTAAATCTATTTTATTATAATCTACAAGAGGACCAGTTCACTTATGAGGGAAGAGAAAGCATGATAATTTAAGAATTCCAAAACTAGACTTCTATTATCGAATGGGCTAAAAAAATGGTTTTGAGAGATGCAGCCATATCCTTCATTTTGAAGCCTACGTTATGATAATTTAGAACAAAAGGAATTGGCGGGTGTAAAGGCTAGAAAACGCAACAGAAGTTAGCTCCAAAGTATAGACTGAAGTTGCATACTCATTTAACGACGATGATGAAGACGAGAAAGTGAAACAAAACTCAAGGCTGAGATAAATGGAGGAAAATCAGGCATATATACATAGCCCTTCCTGATCCAATGATGTATGACTTCGTGGCCAAATCCTTTATTACTTAAACTATATACGTCAAAGCATACTTGTGGCCTAAAAGGACTTTACTGTCAGATAAGAAATACTGAAAACACACATAACTATCACTAAGGTATCAAATATGTTCCTTTCACTAGGACTGGGGTTGTTCAAATTATCCATCAGCAGTGGATCACGCAAGGAAATGGCCTCCATTGCCAAGATATGAGTGCTCACTACTGGCACAAGATTGGGTTGATTCTTCAAAAGAACGACTAAGCTATGGCTGCAAACAAATTCTGAAAAAGTCCTATAAAATTGATTCAAGTAACCTCTGACATTGGAGATCCCCATTTAGTCATATCAGAAACGCCTGACTGAGGTTACAGACTAAGGAGAGAAAGCAATATGAAGTAATGATTCCTCTAATGTGACTGTATTTATTTCGAGATTGAAGCGGAATCAAAACTATTGCTGAGGGAAAGAAAACTACATTAATTCTTTGTAAAGGTCATGAAGTGACTGTGGATACACTGCAGAGATTATAACAACAACATGCGTGCTTATTTAGATATGATGTGATGATAAACACTATGCACCTTTTGATCAAAACCTAAAATGTTTAACTTCAGGAAAACTATAATATAAATCAAATGCAATGAGAAGTTGGGTAAAAAGAGGAATGTCATCGGCAAGCTCAAGATTTGGGGAAATGTAGTGAAAATTGTCAAGCTAGCTTGCACGACGAACGACAAATGAAGCAACATAAGGAGTCTTTAACAGAGAAAAGCTTAACCATCATTTCTAGCCAAAACACGCATTGATTCACCCTACACAGCAAATAAATCGAACGCTGTCATTGCAGGTTATACCTTCAAACTGGATTCCCACGA
Source organism: Sequoia sempervirens (assembly GCA_007258455.2). Taxonomy (NCBI): domain Eukaryota; kingdom Viridiplantae; phylum Streptophyta; class Pinopsida; order Cupressales; family Cupressaceae; genus Sequoia; species Sequoia sempervirens. The sequence continues at coordinate 234,936,138 of VDFB02075321.1, read as the reverse complement.
TCGATAGCGATCACGAAACTTAGAGAATGACCATTACTAGCACAACTATTATATATTTATATATATATTTATTTTATTCTATTATTAATTTTATTATATACATTTATATTTTATTAACGAGTTATTTTAAATTTGATAATATAATTAATATTTCGGTTGATCAAATAACATTGTTAAAATGAATTTAAATCCAACAATCCCAAACACTAATTATTGAACACTACATGTTTTTTTTCAAAAATATTGCAAGTAAGATATTAAAATTAAAAAAGAGGTTGATTAGAAATTAAATGAAAAATACTAAACCATATTTTAAAAAATTTCAAAATATATGATACACTAGAGGAGTGAGTCTTCTCCAAAAAGATATAATTAGTTTTTTGATAATGATAAAGTATTATGAAATGGCCTGGTCAAATGAAAACTATCAAATTTCAGTATATGGGACTTTAAAACATTATTACGAATAAAATATGCATTGAAAATTAAATTTTTTTCCATGCCCTAGATATTGATGTTATTTATTTGTAAAATATAAATCAAGAAAAATAAATCTTATTTTCATTTTTTTGAATTTTTCAACAATTAAAAATATGCCTTTAAAAATATAAAAAAATATCCAATGATATTTTTAGTAGACATAAACTTCATAAATATTTATGTATTTTATCAGTTTACATCTTGGAAGGTGGAGAACGTGGAATAGAGGCACAACTAAAAAAGAGAAGCAATCTCATCATTGGTTTTATTTTTGATAAGATTGATTGAGTCTCGCTCAGGGACTTTTGTGAACAAGGAAACCACATCAAAACTAACTAAGATCTCATCCCTTTCCACCTTCTTGTCATGAATAAAGTCCACAAAATGGGAGGAGTCCTTAATGAAAGAATCAGATTTTCCAATTAGAGGAGTGAGAAGTTTAGCAAGGAAAGATGAAAGATTATAAGTGGGGGAATCGGTAGTGTCAAAAATAGGACGTAGGGGGATGTCAGGCCTGTGGATTTTAGGAGTACCATAAATGAGAGGAGTGATGAACTTGTGAAGGATATGATGTTTTTTAGTAAGGTCTTCAAGAGACGAGAGAGAAATGGCTTGCTTGACTTTATTAGTGATTTGAGAGATAAGGTTATGGGGGAGAACCTTGTAGCTGCTACTATTTCTAAGGTGATCAAGCATCTTATTGATGTAGACTTACTTGTCAAGGATGAAAAATGCATTACCTTTATCAACCTTGGTGATGATGATATCCTTATCATTGATGAGTTTATTAAAGGCAATGAGTTCATCCTTGGGAATATTGTGTTTAGGGGCTTAGTATGTTGAAGAATGATGACACAATCCTGTCTAATATCATTAGCAACATCCTTAGGGAGAGAACAAATGGTATTCTCGATCTCAAGTAAGAAATCAAATTTGTTTATATTTTTTAATAATTTTTTATTTGCACTTCTTTTATTCTTGTTTTCCTATTAATATGTCAATATGTAACATGGTGATTTTTTTTGTCATTTTTATGTTAATCTATTGTTAATTTCTTCTTGCATTATATATCAATTTTTCTTATGTTTGTTTTCGACTTGATTTCTTTTCTTTTCTTTTTCTTTTGTAGTCCATGTTATATATGCATAACATATATTATTATTGATATTTTGTTTTTTTCTTGTTTCTCATCTTTATTTTTTCCTCATCCCTCCACCTCACTCTTGTTCCTCATTTTTCGCTTCCATCCTCACCAACCTTTTAAAGTCTTTGTCTACAATCCATATCTTCACTTTCCTCTTCCTAATGATGGATTGTTGAGTGCAATCTGAAACGTTGATTCAAAAAGCATACATAGTTTTTTCTAGAAATTCTTGCACATACTCCATGGTGTATGCCAATTCATTGTTACCCATTTTATATGTTTCTCCTTTTTTTTGAAATCTACTTGGTGGAATTTGTTCTTCAATCCACCAAAGTGTGTGGTGAATACATTATTTTTATTTATTATTTATTATTATATAAATGGGTGGGATTTTGAATAAATTTATTATTTACTTTTATTTAATAAATTGTAGTCATACATACAAAATTCTAATCTCACTATATACCTCTATTAATTTAATTCTTAATAAATATTTTAATAAAAAAGCATACTATCATCATTACTAACTAATCTACAACTCTTCAATTATATTTTTTTCCACATAATATAAGAAATAATATAAATGTATATACAAATTTTAAGTGAATACACAAAAGAATTATTATGTGTGTGAATGTTGGTGCTTTAAGAATTTACTGTCTTCTCTTTTTATCTTTGGCCATTGATAGATGTTTATAATGTTAAAAAATAATTGATTGTCAATTTAATATGTATGTATTATGGTTAAGATTTCTATTTTTTAATAAAAAAATTCAATTTAATTTTTTTTTTTTAATTAATGTTTTTTAAATTATTTAATAAATTAATAACTTTTTAAATAATTTTTTATTAAATCTTTTAAATTTTTTTTTTTTTTCTAATTTTTATTATTGTTTTTTAGATTATTTAGAAAATTAATGTATTTTTTTAACTAAGTTTTTTATTAAAGATTTTTTAAAATATATATTTTTTCTAATTTCGTAAAATAAAGTTTTTAATAATATTTTGTGAAAAGGAACATAATAACTTAAAATTTGTAGACGATTTCACCTCCACTCATGCATAATATTGATAACTCTACAAAAATGTCTTTGATTATGAACCCTTAATTAAATTTGTTTGATCCTATACATTTTATTATTGGAACTCAAATAAATTTGGGCTTTGCTAATCACATCCTTTATTTTTATTTAACAAGCAATTGAATGAAAATAGTGATCTTGTTTTACCATAAGATACAACAATACTTAAAAAATACCTTCAGAGTGTAAAAAATAATTTTTTTAAATCATTCATTGCTTTTTTTTATAAGTATTGCCAGTAGGGGGTGATGAGGTAAAAATAACCTCATCATGATAATACCATAAAGACTTGGTTCATATATGCAAAATCTATATCCTCTGCCAATTAATTAAATTTTAGGAGAAATAATTGCTTAATTTTTAGTGAGAAATTGTATAAATTTTATTTCTTTTGATTTCTTGAAGTATTTTTCCAATACATATTTAATGGGTTATTTTAAGTGTTTTGTAGATAATAATTGGTCAATCAAAGTTGCAGATTGAAGCATCCAGCCAACACGTGCTCCAGAACAGGCTGAAGATATACGCTGGAAATATGCTCCAGAACTTTAGGGTGATGGACCGAAGATGTAGTTGCTTTTAAAGTTTTTATTTCTGTTATCCTTTGAATTAAAGACTTTATGGCTCGACTTGAGCCTCTTAAATACTGTGTAATATGTTTCTAAAGACATACGAGTTATCCGTAGATTTTTTTTAGATATTTTCAATGCTTATCCATACCATCTAAAATATAGGATGTAGTTATAGTTTCCCTATAAAAGATATGATCTCTAGAAGTAAGATATACAGTGAAAAGCAATGTTATACTGTCAGAATGTTTTTGAGGTTTATGAATAAAGAGATTGTTATCCAAAAATTCTGAGTTATGAGTTATGGATGATAACTACGATTGATAGAAGTGTTTCTGAAATAGTTGTGAATGTGAGCTAAGAAAAAATGTGATAACCCACGAGCTAGCCACTCGCAAGAGTAGATAAGTGTTTTTTTTATTATGATGTTTTGTAGAGAATCATTAAATTTACTGTTGTGAAATTTTAGTTATGAAGTATTTGTTACCTTTCACTTCTGTAGTTTCTGTTATTAAATATAGAATCTTTATTGTTAAGAAAACGTTTTATGGATTGCTATAAGTTTTTATGCTTTTATAATTTTCAGCTTCTTAGTTTAGTTGTTTCTGCACTTTTCAATTTAGTTATTATGCTTTCTAAATTAGTTTTCTCATGCTTTTAGTTCAAACATTTCCTATTTTCTTAGGAATAAATTGATTTATAGTTTTATAGTTAGATAGTTTGTAATTAGAATTAATATTAAGTTGTTCTTAAAAATTAGAAAACCTGAGGGAGATACTCCAGACTTCTTCTATTGTAAATTACCTTCAACACTACCCGGTCGACAAATTGAATTTTATATTCTAATGTAATGGGACCTAATGAAAACCTATCACTTTTTGACACAGTTGTCGGGGACCCCTTAGCTTCTTTTGCTTGAGTGTTAATAGAAGATGCTTAGAATATCTCTTTTAGGCTAAAAATACTATCTTTGCTTCCTTTTCTGCATGGTCAGGAAAAGAGGGCCCCCTCACAGACGCCAAAGACCCCCCAAAATATGTCCCAGTTATACATAGGGATGCCCAAGGCTCAGAAGACCACTCTATTGATGAATTACTTGAACCTAACCCACCAGAGGCTTTCCACTATTTTCTTGAAGATCATCCTGTTGTACAACTTGTTGTGGAGGAGATTATTCCTAAAGAGCATATTCCTCTGAAAATCATGGGAGATCGGAGGGCATAAGCTAATCGTAATTATACCAACCATAATAACAATGATCCTTAACTACCTAGAATGTTCACTTATCCTATTGCTCTAGATGCAGATGATGATACAACGATGAAAAACATCTCTCCAACTTTCCTTCCAACCTTCCATGGTTTATCTTCGGAAGACCCAAACCAATTTCTCTTTGAATTTAAGGTCCTTTGTCAAACCTATGACTACAAAAATGATAACCAAAAACTGAAGTTGTTTCCTTCTACTTTGAAGGATTCAACCATGTATTGGTTTATGGGACTACTGTATTGAAGTATTACATCTTGGGAAGAAATGGAGATTGTATTCTTGAATAAATATCAGAGTTATTGTTGAGTATGTGATCGCAAGAAAGAGTTGTTTAAACTTAGGCAGAATGAGGATGAGATTCTAGAGGACTATTTGGATAGGTTTCTTTTCTTATCTAAACAATGTGGAGAAACAACTATTAGTGTTGAGATTCTCAAGACTATATTTCTTAAGGGAATCGATGATGATGCAAGAAGAAGTCTTGATGTAATGGGAAAAGGTGACGTGTCTCAGTTAAACCTTGAAGACATATGTGATTTGTGTCGTAATTTTTCACATACTCATGGAGGAATCCGAAAAACAAATCTTTTCAAAGGGAATAATGAGATAGGTAAGCTCTGAGAAGAAATAGAAAATCTTAAGACAAACATACTTTTCCAATTGAACACTACGTTGGATGGTATACAAGCAAAGACACGTAACCCTGAGACTTTGTCAATCTATTGTCCTAGGTATCGAAATAAACATCTTTTATGTGAGTGTCCTTTAGACAAGGTTAATGTTTGTAAACTTTGTGAGAAAAGTCACCCTACCAATCAATGCGAGCTTCTTACTGATCTTAAGAATACTAAGAAAAAAACTTCTTAGGTTGAAGAAAAAATAAATGTGCTAAATCAACGCTAGGGAGGTAATTTTTCTTATGGGCAGAATTCCAACCCTGCATGGAGACCCTAGAATAACTGGGCTAGTAATCAATGGCCTCCATCTTGGAATCAACCCTATCCTCCACAACCTATGTGGGGAACTCCTTATTGGGGATCTCCTGAATGGGCAAGTCAATCATGGGTAACTCGGCAATGGCCAAACTAGTCACAACCTTAATGGTATCCACAACATATTGCTCCCCAATGCGATCAAGGACAAAATCAATTTTATATTGGTCCTAGGAGGAATCAACAACATAATTTGTTACCACCACCTCAGAATCTTCCTTAGACTGAGCAGGTAAATCAACCTCAGCTTTCAACACAACCACTTCCCAATCCTGAGAACAATCGACAGAATACTCTGGTATATACTACTGACCAAGATAATGTCACAAGACTTAATGCAATTCATTGTGGAAATGTTCAGTTACGTTCAGGTAGAACACTTCAATCACCCACTATTGATGAAGTAGTGGACGAACCTATTCCTCAAAATCTTGAGAAAGATACTACCCTACCTGTGAATATTACTAAGTCTTCTTCAGCGAAGCTGCTGACTTACCTCAAGAGGAGGGAGGTCAGTCTTCAACTGAATTTAGTAAAGATATCCCTTCAAAAGGGAAAATTCAAGCACCATTTTTGGAGCATCTGAAATCAACGATTTTGAAAGATACTCTAGAAATGACATTAGCCTCTGAAACTACATTAATTCAGGAAATTAAACAATTGCAAATAGAGGTTCCTTTGCTACAAGCAATAAAGGAAATTCCTGAGTTAAATCAATTGATCAAACAACTGTGTATTAAAACTCTAGGAAGGAAAACAAAGAAAATAAACAATGTGCATATCGATGGTTATCTAGTTGAATTTTTTTCTGGAAAGACTATTGCTCCAAAATATGATGATCCTGGGAGTCCATTGATTACTATTACAATTAATGAGGTAGCAATACCTAATGCACTGGTGGATTTGGGAGCAGCTATTAATGTAATGATGGTGGATGTAATGAAAAAATTAAATCTTACTGATTTAAGTCCTACAACTACATTCTTATAGATGGAAAATCAGTCTATAGCCATTCCAAAAGGTGTTATTAAAAATGTTCTTGTTAAAGTTGATGGATGGGAATATCCAGTTGACTTTCAAATAATCCAATCGCTTACACCTAAAGATAGTTATCCAATAATTTTGGGAAGACCACGGTTGGCTACTGTCGCTGCTAAAATTCATTGTCAGGAAGGAGGAATGACCATTTCACATGGTCCAGATAGTAAACATTTATTTTTATATCCTTTTGCTAAACCTACATAATATAATAAAGTCTGGGTTGATGAACCAGAAGAATTTAGTGGGCAAGATAGCTTGGCCTCCTTGGCTATGGTAGTGATTAAACAACATGGAGAGGAATTAGAGGATGAGTTAGTAAATGAGGTTGCACACTTGGCTATAGGTTCAAGTGAAGAGGTAATAGAGGATGTACCAAAATTTTTGGGACAACCGATTGATATAAGTGGGATGGAATAAAATTATGTTACAATGGGGATGCCTTATCCCTTGGCTAATATTATTCCTAGAATGAATTATTTCTTTGATGATATTACAAGATTTCATCAGCTTATACCTCATAGTTTTCCTCTCAACACTTTGGTATGACCAATGGGTATGTGCAGGATCATCATGGAAAAAATAAGCCCTTAAGTGGCAAAAAATTCAGAAAAATCAGAGTTAGGAAACTTGACGTAAAAATTTGGATAAGTTATCTATATTATTTCAAAAATATGTAAGAATAGAATTTGTAGCAAATTGAATGTAATTTCTAAACTACTAGGTTTATTTAAAAAAATAAAATAAATCTATTTGGTGAAAATTTGAAATTTCAATGTAGTAGTACTTAAATTTCAAGGAAAAAATAAGTAGGTGTTTGTCTGACCACCCTAACCACAATAAAATGATAATAATTTTTTATGAGATTTTAGACATAAATAGAGGACTCATGTTCACATGTGATGCATATTTTTTTATAATTTTTTTCCAAGTAAATAATTAATTATGATTTTTTTATTACAACTTTTAAAGAATATAAAAAATCGTATGTCTAACCACCTTAACTTGGTCAAAACTTTATGAAATTCAAATTTTCTTTTTTTAATCCTATAGTATGCGAAGCATAGAATGTAATGCATGTTTTGGATTCCAAAAATGTGATACCGTTTGAAAGCTATAGATGTTTTTCAATCAACCTATCAATCATGCCTTTAGTCATAATTCAAATAGAAAATGAATAATAATAATTTATTAAATTAAAAAAAAGAATAATTTATATTGGTGGAAAGCTGAGAATCTCCTTTAAAACCCCTTTTCATTTAATCAATTTTTGGTAAAAAAAAAGTCGTCAGCCACACACCCTACAAATACCCATCATATTGATACTTTTTAGCCCATCATGATCCTACACATACCCCAATACATACTACCACTTCAACCTATCCAGGAACAAAAACAATTATGTTGCTACCAGGAAAAATTGTGACTGTCAATAGTTGGTTGATAGAAATACAAGAGGATAAATTATTTAATGTGTTGGTAAAAAGGTCTAAAGCTTTTGGTTGGGACTATATAGACATGAGGGGGATTCACCCGAGTGTTTGTACTCATCACATTTATACTAATCCTAATATGAGACCTGTTCGTCAACCATAGAGGAGGCTCAATCTGGCATTAAAGGATCTTGTCAAAATTGAGATTTAGAAAATCCTTTGTGCATGATTCATTTATTCTAACTCAGATAGTAAGTGGGTGTCACCTATGGTAGTTGTACCAAAGAAAAATGGGAAGTGGAGAATTTGTGTGGATTATCTAGAGAACTCAATAAAGCAACCTTTAGAGATTATTTTCCCTTACCATTTGTTGACCAAGTTTTGGACAATTTGGCTGGGAGGAAATATTTTTCCTTTTTAGATGGATTTAGTGGTTACAACCAAATATAGGTAGCACCAGAAGACCAAGATAAGACAACGTTTACTTGTCCTTGGGGTACATATGCATATCGAGTTCTTCCTTTTGAACTTTGTAATGCTCCAACAACTTTTCAGAGGGCCATTTTGGCTATATTTGCAACACTTGTCAATGATTGTGTAGAGGTTCATATGGATGATTTCATAGTATATGGGTCAACCTATGATGAAGCTCTTCAAAACTTGGATAGGGTTTTAAAGGTTTGTGAGGAAAACCGACTGTCCCTTACCCATGAAAAGTGTTTAATAATAGTGGAACAAGGAATAGTCTCAGGCCATCACATTTCCTTGGAAGGAATAAAAGTTCATCCTAAAAAAATTGAAGTCATTAAACAATTGACTATACCTCAAACATAAATAGATGTTCAAAGTTTTCTTGGACATGTTGGATATTATAGAAGGTTCATAGAAAGCTTTAGTAAGATAGTAGCCTCTATGTTTTCTCTCCTCCAAAAAGATGAGGAGTTTAATTGGACGTCTGAGTGTCAACAACCATTTGAGATGATAAAAGAAAATCTTGTCTCTACTCCTGTACTACGTGGACCAAATTGGAGTCTTCCCTTTCACATTTATGCTAATGCTTCAGATGATGCAATTGGTGCAGTATTAGGGAAAGAAAATGAAAATGGGGGTAAATATGCCATATATTTTATTAGCAAAAACCTAACATCTGTTGAGAGAAACTACACAACAAAAGAAAAATAATTCTTGGCTGTGGTTCATGCCATAAAAAATTTCCATCATTATATTATAGGATAAAGTTACAAAACTTTATACAGATCACTCAGCTATAAAATATTTAATGAATAAACTTGTAGTTAATGGTCAAATAATGAGATGGTTACTACTCCTTCAAGAGTTCAATGTAACAATACTTGACAAGCCAGGGAAATTTAATGAGGTGGCAAAATTTTTATCTCAAATCAAACAAGAAGAGGGTGATCGAGCACCTGCACAAGATGAGTTCCCAGATGAAAATTTGTTTGCCATCTCTATAAAGGTTCCTTGGTTTGCTGATATTGCCAACTATTTAGATACTTCTGAAGTACCTCTTGAATTTACATCAAAACAAAGGAAGCATCTTGTTCCAGAGTGTGCACCATTTAAATGGATTAATGGGATTTTATTTCATTGTGGACCTGATATGATTTTGAGAAGATGTGTCAGGGCTGATGAAACTTATAGTATTCTAAGGGCCTGTCATGATGATCCTTCTGGGGGTCATTACTATGCAAAAAGAACTCCTCATAAAATTTTAGGTGTTGGATATTATTGGCCTTCAATACATAAAGATGTTAAAAATTATATTCGTTGTTGTGATGAATGTCAAAGAGTAGGAAGACCAACTGCTTCTACATAAATGCCTTTGCAGCCTCAGGTAACTTTGGAACCATTCAAAAAATGGGGGTTAGATTTTATCGGACCCATAAATCCTTCCTCTCAAGGGAAATACTACATATTAGTTTGTACTGATTATTTGATGAAATGGGTAGAAATCCAAGCTTTACGAATTTCTAGAGAAGAACAAGTTGCTGATTTTCTCTATAATAAAATTTTTCTTCGATTTGGAGCCCCCTGAACTATTATTACAGATCAGGGACCCCAATTTATGTCCAAAGTTCTCCTAGCATTTACGAATCATTTTCAAGTGAGTCATAAGAAGTCATCCCCTTATCACCCTCAAGAAAATGGTCAAGTAGAGGTGACTATAGGGAGTTAGAAAACATACTAAAAAAAATGTCTCTTTAGGAAGAAGAGATTGGGCCAGGAAATTGCTTGAAGCCGTTTGGGCGTACAATACAACATGGAAATCTACAACTAGATTTAGTCCCTATGAGCTTGTTTTTGGGAAGAAACCTCTTCTTCCCATTGAATTTGAGCTTCAGATCCTACGTACAGCTATGGAGTTGGGTCTAGATTTGAAATGAGCTCAAATAGAACGAGTTTTATAGTTAAATGAGTTGGATGAGCTTCGTTTGGATGCTATTCATCAAACTGAACTAGTTCAACATCAACAGAAAGTTTGGCATGACAAATATATTAAAGAAAGAGAATTTCATAATGGTGATTGGGCCTTGCTATTCGATTCAAGATATAAAGACCATAAAGGAAAACTCAGAACTCATTGGCTGGGGCCATATGAAATTTATGAAGTTTTCTCGAATGAAACAATTCAGCTAAAACCCATTGATGGTGATTTACGGACCCTCTTAGTTAATGGTCATC
>VDFB02075321.1:234873712-234925328 GCA_007258455.2 Sequoia sempervirens | reverse complement strand
TTTTTCCCAAGAAAATTGTCCTTAGTTCTCCACAAACTGTCTCAAGTAGAGAAAATTCGCAAGTATAGCAAAAAATTGTCATAATAAATTAGTGAACTCACTTTTCTTTATGTCAGCCACAATTGATTTTTTTCTTATTTTTCATGTTTGTCAAAATCTCAAGGAAACTGCTAGTCAAAATTTTGACGAAACCCAGGTTTGCCGAAATTTTGACGAATGTTGGGGATAAACTTTTAAAAAATTGAAAATTACACATCAAATTTTACAAGCACCCAACAATACATCAAATTATACATATTTCATCAGATTTTGCAGTTAAATGAGTTAGTGACTCTACATTATCTCAGCCCCCTCATAGACAACAACCCCCATAGAATGCTTTAGTTTCGTCACAACAACCACCATACCAATCGCAAGGCAATCCATCTCGGCCACTTGCCCAGACCATATCCCCATTCCTCGCATCCATTTTACGTCCACGAGCTCAACCACAACACAATATCCCATCTCGGCCCACACAACAATCAACATCACAACAACAACCCCCTCAACATTATTACTATCATAACCAACAACAGTTCCATCAACAACTACCCTATGTGGCCTCCCAACAATCACAACAATACCTTCAATACCAATAGACCAATCCGCAATATCACATTCAAGCTCCTCAGTATTTGGTCACACATTCTTATCAAAAAAATCCACAATATACCGCACAACAACAACCTCCATACCAACAAACACCCCCAACACATCAACAGGGAACACCATCCTCTCATTATCAAAATCCTTACGTCCATCTTCAAACATTATCTCAACAAAATACATAGTCATCATATCATTCCTATCCATCCAACCCACCTACCTTGATTGCACAACCAATCAACGCAGATCTATTGGAAATTAAAGCTGCTTTGAAAGATCCCCAAGCGGGGACTGGTAAACAATCCTTTAAATTTGAAGATATATGTCCCTATCTGTTCGATCTATCCATCTCACTAATTCCCTTCCTAAAGCACTTTGCGATACCAAAATTTGACAGATACAAGGGAAACAAAGATCTGAAGGCTCACTTGCAAGAGTTTTACTCCCAGTGTCAAGAAGTTATGCACAACGACAACTACCTCTTGTGATTGTTTCCACGAAGCTTGACAGGTAATGCCCTAGAATGGTTCATGGGTCTAGAACGAGGGTCCATAAAATACTTTGCAGATCTTTTAGAAAAAAATGTTTCCTACTTCTCCTTCAATTTGTAAAAAGACATTGATACTTTGGACCTTCTTAAGGAGAAGCAACGTGAAGGTGAAACCTTTGCTAGCTACCTTCAAAGGTGGCGAGCACTAGCAAGCCAAATGAAAACCCCTCTCAAAGAGAAAGACATGGTCACTCTCTTTGTGGAAAACTCACATCCCGACATGGCTCACAACTTCAGATTGCACTGTGTTACCACTTTCACTGAAATAGTGGAAAAATGACCTATCCTTGAACGCGCCCTTGTTGCCAAGTGGCACATAAAGATACATAACCATGACAAAGAAAGGCCATCTGGAAATAAGTCACACTTTTGGAACAAGAACAAAAATGTAGTGAATGATGGTGTCACCGACACTAAACATGTTCAGGTGGCTAGCACATCCTAGAGGCAACCACCATCTATACCTAATTCCATATCCATGCCACAAGGGGCATCTCGTCCTCCTCAACAGTAAAACCAGAACAACTAAGGGAATGGCAAATGCCAATATACTCAATTAGGAGAACCCTTGAGCGTCATCTTCAATAAGTTGTTATAGATCAACTATCCGATCACGTACCCCATCACCAAAACACTTGATGAATCCAAACCCAAACCAGCCTAGTTTAGGGAGAATGAATATTGTGAATTCCATAAGATAAAAGGGCGCACTTTGAATAAGTGTCAAGGTCTCAAAAACTATGTCCAAGATCTTATTGATCAAGGAGATATAAAATTCGACACCAGTCAAGCTTCATCATCCAATGATCAATTAAAGATATACCAAAATGCCTTCCCTAACCATAATCAAGGCGCAAGCACCTCCAATAACAATCCCCAAGACAACAACACAAATAATATAAGCTATAAAAATGTACCCCTCAATTATGATGGTATTGTCCATTACATTGAACAGGTAGAACCCCATGTGTCTATGATACATGTTAAGGCTAAAGATCCACAATTTATTGTTGCTACTAGATAGTCCCACATTACTATCCCTGCAGCCTCCACATCCGCCCAATCAAATCCTATAAACTCTCAGTATAACATTCTTCATCACTTAGGGAAGACCCTTGCTCAGATTTCAATCTTGGATCTTCTTAAGTCTTCTCCCGTACATCAAGAAATACTCAACAAAGCTTTACAAGAAACCCATGTACCTAATGGCATCGATCCCACATAGTTCCAAGCTTTATTAGGACACATGGATTTGTCTTACCAACTATACTTTAGCTAGAATGGCATGCCAAATATTGACGCCAATCACAACCATCCCTTACACATCGAAGTCTTGGTTGCCCATCATAAAATAAAAAGGGTCTTGGTAGATAATGGCACTTCCCTCAATCTATGTACTCTGAAATTCATAAAACAAGTAGGGTATACTCAAGTGGATTTGAGTAATCAAATCATCACAATTAAGGCTTATGATAATGAAGAAAGAAATTATGAAGGGATTATTAGTCTTCCTATCTAGGTTGGACCTGTAGTTTAGTATACTACTTGTCATGTCCTTGATCTAGACTTACCATATAATCTCCTCCTCGGTCGGCCATGGCTCCATGTCATGCAAGTCGTACCCTCCACATACCATCAATGCCTAAAGTTCCCGGTTAATGGATAAGAGATCACCACTTATGCTAACCCACAACCATTTGAATACTGTCGCACTCTAGAAGCATCATTTCCCCATTTACATTATTATCCTAGGGTCAAAATGGGGGCATCTCAGTCATCCTCCTCCAATCCATCATCTACCACAATGACCACACCATCTCCCACCACCAATTCCTTTGTTACCAAAGTCTAGATCATTGATAAGGGATGTGGTGAATATGAAATGCATACAGCCCTGAATGTGGCAACCATGCCATCATCACCACACGTATGACCAACCTTCGCAGGCTACTCCAAAGGAAGACAAGACTATTCTCACTACCACTTTTTGGTCTCCTAGTATAAAGATAGATGCACCAGAAGAGGATATCAGTCAGTGGGTATACCGTGAAGAACCCCAACTAGATCCTCCTCTAAAAGAATACTTTCAAGAAGTATACCCTTGGTCAGCAAAGTTCACAAAAAAGCATAACTACCAAGGTGGGGGCCTAGGAAAGGAAGAACAAGGATGACTGCAACCTATTGATGTATCAAAGTTGTCACGGAATATAGGTCTCGGATATGACAAAAAATAGAAAGGCCCTGCAACATCATCTAATACCTCCAATAGTGTTACTGTGGAGAATGGTCCTTTGGAAGACATACCCAAGGAAGAATCCATCATACGTACGTACGATGATGTTGATCATACAAACCTGTCATCCATGTTTGACTGTTTATCTGTCTATACCATTAGCCTATCTCTTCACCATCCCAAACGCATTGATTGAGACCTACAAGACAACACACCTGTCAATGTCTCCTTGGATACATATGTCAACCTTATGGGATTGGGGGAGGATGAACGCTCTAGTCGCAAGAATAAAAACAAGAAAAATAAAAAACAACCATCTAGTGAAAACCTCCCCGAGGCACTTCCTAACCTGGAAAAAGTAAAAATAAATGACGCATCTAATAGTGAAAACCTCGAAGAGGTGCTAGAGGATGGAGACGTTAATCTTTCCCTTGTGGGAACTCAATTATCCATGTGGTCATCCATCCTAATTGAAGAAACTCAAGAAGTTAATTTAGGTACTGCAGAAAACCCTAAGATTGCCTATGTGGCCAAATCTTTATCAGAGCAAGAATATTTAGTCATTGTTTAGCTACTCCAAGATGGTATCATTAACTTTGCTTAGTCATACTTAGACATGCCAGGCTTAGACCTTGCTTGAGTAGTTCATCATCTAGATGTTAACTCAGATGCCAAGCCTATCAAACAAAAACTCTGAAAAATGCATCCACAGGTAGCATTATTGGTCAAGGAGTTAGAAAATTTACTAGATGTCAGTTTTATCAAACCCATTGACTACTCTGATTGGATCTCCAACATAGTGCCTGTTGCCAAATCAAATAGAGACATTCAGATTTGTATAGACTTTCGAGATCTCAACAAATCCTATCCAAAAGATGACTTCCCACTGCCCAATATTGACATGTTGGTCGACATTACTACAGGACATCAGATGTTGTCCCTTATGGATGGTTTCTCTGGTTATAATCAAATCCGAATTACACTTGAAAATCAACACAAGACCGCTTTTACAACACTTTGGGGCACTTTTTGCTACAATGTTATGCCCTTTGGTCTCAAGAATGTGGGGGTGACATATTAAAGAGAAATGACTGTCATCTTCCATGACCTCATCCATATTATCATGGAAGATTATGTTGAAAACTTACTGGGAAAATTCAAAACTAGAGCAGAGCACCCCACCATACTAAAAAAGATCTTCGAGCGGCTAGAACATTACAAGCTACGACTAAACCCAAAAAAGTGTGTCTTTGGTGTTACATCACAGAAATTGTTGGGTTTCATAGTCTCTCGAAGAGGCATTGAGGTTGACCCCGCTAAGGTAAAAGATATTTTAGATATGCCACCCCCACGCACTCTAAAACAATTAAGAAGTCTCCAAGGAAAAATACAATCCATCCACCGGTTCATAGCCCAACTTGTAGATAAGTGTCAATCATTCACCCATCTCCTGAAAAAAGACTTCGCCTTTAGATGGAACCAACAGTGTCAAATAGGTTTTGATAATATCAAAGAATACTTGGCTCATCCACCCATCTTAATTCCACCGATTCCAAGGAAACCCCTCATGCTTTACATCTCCACCACTTCAGTTGCACTGGGGGAATTGTTGGCACAACATGATGAATCATCAAAAGAAAGAGAAATCTACTACATGATTCAAACACTAGTTGGCTATGAACTACACTATTCACCCATGGAGAAAGCCTACCTTATAGTTGTCTTCAGTACACAAAAAAATTGACATTACATGCGCAGCCATCCAGTCAAATTAATAGCAAAAATTGACCCACTAAAGTATCTGTTATCTAGAACCACTTTAACTGGTCGCATGGCTAAGTGGGTAATGCTCCTAAGTGAATTTGACATAGAGTACGTGGATTGCAAAGCCATAAAGGGAAAAATCATAGCTGATTAGTTGGACGAGGCACTAATAGTGGATGCTTACCCTCTAGTCACTAAATTTCCAGATGAAGAAGTTTTCATAGTTACAGAAACATCAGCTTGGATATTGCATTTTGACAGCTCATATAATCATAATGGATCAAGCGCAGGAATTTTGTTGGTTACCCCCCAAGGTGACTACATTCAAAAATCATTCAAGATAGAATTCTCATGTACCAACAACATAGCAGAGTACAAAGCCCTCCTCACAGGCCTCCGAATTGCAAAGCAGTGGCACATAACTCACTTGAGAGTCTTTGGTGATTCATTGTTGGTCATTAAAAAAGTTAATGATGAATTCCTAACAAAATATGATAAATCGTTAATCTATAAATGCATGGTGGATGACTTTAAGAAATATTTCACCTTCATACAATTTGACCAAATTCCTAGGGTACAAAACAAAGCAGTTGATGCAATGGCTACTATTGGCTCCCTGATTGACATGCCTAAAGATCAGGCAGAATGCAAGTTCCTTGTAGAACAACTTTTAATCCCAACATATGATATCCGTGAGGCTGACATGATGTGCGACATTGTGGGTCCCACTTCCCCATGGTACCAAGACATATATACCTATCTACATGATAATATTCTACCCCCAGATCTTACACACAATCAACATAAATCCTTTGTTCAATGCTCTTCCCAATACATTATCATTGGTGATACACTTTATCATCGCAGGTATGATGGAACCCTCCTTAGATGTTTGAATGAGACCAAAGCCAATACTGCACTAATGGAGGTACATGGTGGTGTTTGTGGGGCCCATTCAAATGGTATAGCTTTGGCCAAAAGGATTCTCCAAGTGGGGTATTATTAGCCTACATTAGAAGATGATGCTTGTGAATTCGTGAAGAGATGCCTTCCCTACCAACAACATGTGGACTTGATTCATGCTCCGGCACAAGACCTTCAGCCCCTACTAGCACCATGGACCTTCTCTCAATGGGGTTTTGACTTGATTGGCAAGATTTACCCACCCTCTTCCGACGACCATACATTCATAATTACCACCACTAAATACTTCACCAGGGCGGACACGCCCCTGACCTGGGACGACTCTGCCCCGACCCAAGGTGGATGCGCCCTAACCTTGGGGTGACTCTGCCCCAAGCCAGGGCGGACCTACCCCAGTCTAAGGAAAATTCACCCCTCCTAGCACTTTCCCCCCGCTAAATGTCATTTTTTTCCCTCCTCAGTTGTGAAAAAAACAAAAACCTTCATCTACCCATTTGTCTATTTTATCCCACCAATAAAACCCATGTTTTACATTTTCTTTAAACATCTAAAAAATGTTGTAAATGTTTAAAATATACATGTGGGGTGTTATTACTAACCTATTGGGGCACCACGTAGTGGGTGTGGCACCTTTGTACCTCGTCCGCCCAGTGAATGATATCAAAATCGTAATCCTATGGCATCGTTGCTCTTTCTCTCTCCTCCTCTCCTCTCGCTCAACTGCTATAGTGACAATGTGACAAGGTAATTCTTACAATTACCTTTTCACCCCTCTTTTCCCCCTTTTTTCAAATAAAAGGTATTTTTTACCTTTTATTTAACTTTTTTCTCCTCCAATTAATTCCCTCCTTTCCCGGGGCCGCCATTTGCAAACCGTGCATCCGATCAACTCCGTTCAAAAGTTAAAGTTACTTAGTTTTTTGAGCTCTATCCAATGCTCTATTTTGTTTCTTCCTATCAATAATTCATTTGGGGCCCCTTCTCTTCCCCAACTGCCCTCTCGAGGGGGCATACCCTACATTTTCCCCTCCATCCCTTCGTGGCAGTCACTGGGGCATCTCCCTCCTTTTTTCCCTCTGCTTGGGCAGCTCATTCAACTTCTTTCATGCTAGGGCATCAAACCCTATCATTTTCTTCACCATCAACATTTTATTTTTCTTCGAAACACTGTTATTCTAACAATATTTCAAAGAGGGGAAAAATGTAGACATCCAAATTTGATCGCTCCCATACGATCAAATTTACCTATCTATTTATCTATTCCGCCAATATAAATTTATTTAAATTAATATTACACTTCCTACCTAAGGTTCTTAAAGTATTTAATTTAACCATTAAATGCTTTACCTTACCCCACTTTTCCTCTCTAAATTAAATAAATACATCAATTCATTTAATTTAGTCATCTTAACCATTTTTGAATTAAAAATCAATTTAAAATTCTTTTTTTCTCTCTCCTTGTCACATCCTCCATAATCTCTCTAATCTAGATTAATTTAATTAATTCATGATTAGGATTTGCATCCTCTTAATCAAGGATTAATGTCACATCCTCCATTTTCCACTTGCTTCTAATCTCTCATTAATTACCCTAATCAAATATTTGCACAACCTTAATCAAAGTCATTAGCCACTTTTAGCACCACTTTTTAGTCAACCTTTTCATTTGCCTTTCTTGGCATTGACCCTCTTTCCCATGTGAATTTTTAATTCACTTTTATTCATCTTAGGTCCCTCTCCTCCCCATGTGAATTTTTAATTCACATTTTATCCTTCCAAAGCTTCTAGAACATTTGACTTGTCACCTCATCCACATGTGACCAATTCCCACCTTTTTGGAGACCCTCTCTTATCCATTAGATTCTCCTAAGAATGTGAATTTTTAATTCACATTTATTTCACCAACCACTTTCTCATTTCCCATGGAGATTTTTGAGGAATTCCAAAATTTCTCAAATGTCACTTTCATTCTCACTTGGGGACAAGAAGTTCCTTTTTGAGGAAATCTTCTCACTCCACAAGGTCCTTGGAAGGTAATTGTCCTTCCTCCACATCATGTACTCTCCTTCCATATCACCTACACATCATCTCACACTTAGCCACTTCACATTACACATGTCAAGATGTGAGGGCTTATGAGCATCAACTCACCATAGCCCTACATCTTGATCTTGGTGGCTCAATCTCAACCATTGAATTCTCTAGAGAATTAAAATTTCCCTATAAATACCCCCTTTAAGGCATTTTCAACACTTAGTCATTTTGTAACCTTATGCTGTCATTTTGTGCACTCACTTTTCTCTCATCTATCCATCCATTTTAGCCATTTTGCATTGACATCCCACCATCTAATTAATCTTGCATTTAGCTACATCAATAGCCATCCAAGGAGCATACAAAGCAATCCAAATCAAGGGCCAACCAAGGAATTTCAGCAACAAAGAAGGTATAATCATCTTGTAATTTTCATTTTAGCTTATTTATTTGCTTTAACAATTTCTTAGGTAATCTTGAGGTGTCCCTTTGTGTTTTATTTCATTTAATTATTGTTGTTTTTTACATATGTAGGGTTGATAAACATTTAGGATCACACTAGAATATCATCCAAATACACAATCACAAACTTACCCAAGAATTTCTTCAATACCTCATTCATCAACCTCATGAAAATACTTGGTGCAATAGTCAATCCAAAAGGAATCACCAACCACTCATACAACCCTTCATTAGTCTTGAATGCAGTCTTCCACTCATCTCCTTCTCTGATTCTGATCTGATGATATCCAATTTTCAAATCTATCTTGGTGAAATACTTAGCTTGACTTAAACAGTCCATGATTTCATCCATCCTAGGCAAAATAAATATATACTTCAGTGTGATCTTGTTTATAGCTCTAGAATTAGTACACATTCTCCATTCTCCATCCTTCTTAGGTGTGAATACTGGAGGTATTGCACAAGGACTCAAGCTTTCTCTGATCAAGCCTTTCCTCAACAATTCTTGCACTTGTCTATTCAACTCTTCATTCTCTACCAGTGTCATTTGGTGTGTTGCTTTGTTAGGAAAACTAGCTTCGGGAATCAAATCCATGCAATGACTGATACTCCTCACAGGTGGTAAACCATCAGGTACATTCTCTAAGATTATGTCTTCATATTTTGTCAATAACTCTTTTATTTCTTCCAAGTGTTCTTCTTCATGTTTCATATTTTCAGACTTCTTAGGGATCAAGGCATAACACATGTTCTCATGTCTCAGACCATCCAAAAATTTCCTTCTATCAACCAAAAAAATTCTTGCATTCGTACAAACTTCACTTTTAGGAACATCTTCCAACGGAAACAAAATTTGTTTCATTCCATTTGCAACAATAGTATAAACATTCTTCCTTCCATCATGTATAGCTTCTCTATCCTACTGCAAAGGTCTTCCCAAAAAAACATGGCATACATCTATAGGCATAATATCACACAAAACTTCATCATGATATTTTCCAATCTTCAATTTTACCAAACATTTTTCACTTACCACTACCTTATGATCATCTTGAATCTAAGCTATCTAATAGGGCTTTAGATGCTTCAATCTTTCCAACTGCAACTTGTTCACCATCTCTTCTGAAACTAGGTTATCAGAATTGCCACTGTCAATGATTACTTTGTAACATTTACCAGCCACCTTACATCTTGTCTAGAACAAATTCTTCCTCTGCATAGGCTCTTCTGCTACACTATTATGAAATAGAACTCTTCTTCTCATCAATGCCTCACCATTTTCAGGTTTGTTAGCAGATTTGATAGGTTATTCTTTGGCAAAGGCTACTCTTCCATTCTTACTTGCACTTCCTTGATTACATTCAAATTCTCTATGTCCTCCACACTTGAAATAAGTGCCTCTGAATACTCTCTTATCTTATCCTTTGTCATCTTTTCTATGACCACTATATACTCCTCTCCAATAAAATTTTCTATCATCTCTCTGGTATGAATTGTCATATTTGATGTCTCCTTTTTCTTTATTTGGTTCTGCAAGAGATCCTCTTCCTCCTCCAGTGAAAGTTCTTCCTCTTTGAAATATTCCACCTCTACCTCTCTATCTTTGTTCATGCCTTTTGTTCAACTTCTTTTCCACCTTTAGGGCACATTGATAGGCTTCTTCCACAATCTGCAACTTGATCAAATTGATTTCATCTTGTATAGACATCCTCAAACCATTCAAATATCTAGCCACTTGTTTAACTTCATCCCCCGAATGTCCAGATCTAATATTCAACTTTTAAAAAAATTTGGTATATTTTCTCACACTTGACTCTTTTTGCTTCAAATTTTGAAACTTTCGGAACAAATTCACATGATAATCTGCAAGCAAAAACTTTTTTTTCAACTTATTAGCCATTCTATCCCAAGACTTTATCTTCTCTTTACCTCTTCTTTGTCTATAAGTCTACAAGTGTTCCCAACAAAGGGATGCATGTCCTTTCAAATTTGTACAAGCATATTTCACCTTCTTATCTTCAACAGTACCTTCAAAATCAAAATATTTTTCCATTTCAGTTATCCAATTGAGCAATTCATCAGAATCCAACTTACCACTATAATCTGGTGGATTGAAATGTGGTCTAGTATTCACTCTTGTTAGGGCTCTTATGAACCTCTCTTTGCCATGATCAAGATCTGGTGGATTAACACCTTTTTCTTCAACAATTCATTCTTCTTCATTATCAGTCACATCATCAACGGGTCGACCTCTTCTCTAGGTTGTTTCAACTACTTCTAATCAAGTAGAAATTCCTCTCAACATTTCCATCATAGCAGGGTTCGCATTTCTACGTGCTCCATTATTTCTACCATTTCCTCTTCTCACCATCTCTACAAAATTCCTCTACAGTTGTAGTTCGTATCCACAGTTTGCCACCCCGCAACAAATTAATATAGGACTCCACAAACTCAGGAAATCAATCTTTGGAATAGAAAATATAAGCTCTGATACCAATTTGGTGCAGTCATGGTTAGGAGGGTCCTCAAATGAGAACAATCTGGACTGTGTAGTAAGAGTTACACAACAAAAAACACAATGAATATAGAGGAAAATGTAGATTCAAACTTTATTATCATCAAGGAAATCAATTACAAATAGGCCAACATGACCTAGGCTTATAGATTGGGCTCACAGGACGAATTACAATATGTTCAGAATACAACTTCAAGTGTGCTCCTGAAGCGAGCAGATTAATAATCCTTTCATCTCCGATCTGAGAGACCCCAAACTAAGGATCAATTATAATTATTTATACAAAATCTGAAACTCTAGAATCCTCTGTGTCGGCCAAGGAATCATTATAATCTCCAACGAAGGAAACTTAACATGTGAAGAATAGGTCGGCCTTAAATCTTGAAATTTTCCTTCGTAGATGCATAGGATGAAGTGCAAACCAAAAGCTAGGTTGGCTACACTCCAAAGCACAATGAGAAATACACTGCGAGGCTCCACAAGTCATGGGAAGGATCTGCATGATCAGCTACTACATGTTAGGCTTCAAACTGGTTAGGTCTCTAATGAAGAAAACAGTCACTGATTCCAGAACTGATAACTTGTTGGAAAAAGATCAAAATGTGCTTAGTTTTTGGATGAAAGAAAATGAACATGTCTACGAGCCAAATCTAGGTCTGCAAGGACTGGAGAGCAAATATGATGAAATACCAAATGAAATGTTGAAACTGCAAATTGAATAAGAATAAGAACAAAATTGGAAAGGAAATGTTTTTGGTTGATGAAAGATTGCCAAGAACCAAGGATGCTCTTGCATCAACAATGCGGAGCAATGCCAAGCAAGATATTGTCACATTGTCACACTGTCACCACTAAACAACTAAAAAACCAATCTCAACACAAATTACATAACTCACTCAAATCTTCATGTGGAACTCTGAAAAATCAACTAAAAATACCTTTGACAATCCTCTACACACCATTGAAACTACATACTCAAAACTACAACACAACACCTCTCACTCACACAAGAATTCATTGCTAAATTGTCTCTGACAGAGAGATATGTTTACATCAATGAAAACACCTCTCAAGCACATCAATGCAACAATCTCCCCCTTTGGCATTGATGGAAACATGTGATATGAAAAACTAATGTAGTAGCAATCTCCCCAAATCTTTACTCACACTTCTCCCCCTTTGATAGACAACTCTTCTTACCAGGTTTTTTCACATGACTTCTCTCCCCCCTTTGACATCAATGACAAAGGAAACATATCTGCAACTTTTACTCTTCCTTTTCATCAAGACTTCTCTTCCCTGTAGGACTTCTCTTCTCCAAACACAATTGACTACTCCCCCTGAGTAGTAGCATCTACTCATCAATCTGGATAATCAGATATGACTATGAAATACACCGAACTAATGCACATCAATACACCTTAGTTCTGACCAGGAGGGACAATTACCCCTAACTCCTCTCTCAAATACTCAAAAGTATCCTTAGGAAATGGCTTAGTAAATATATCCACAATCTATTCCTTTGTAGGAATGCACTCCTATCTGGCTTCATTCACATTCACCTTCTCTCTCAAAAAGTGAAACTTAATTGATATATGCTTTATCTTTGAATGCAACACCAGATATTCATTGTGTTTTTCGTTGTGTAAGTCTTGCTGCACATTCCAAATTGTTCTCATTTGAGTTGTCATAGTAATTGGCTCATCATACACAACTCTGATATCCGTCAACATTTGTTTCATCCGCATCACCTGAGTACAACTACATGTAGCAACAATAAATTCTGCTTCAACAGTAGACAAAGAAATAGACTCCTTTTTACTCATCCATGAAACTAATTTATTTCCCAAGTAGAATGCAACACAACTAGTACTTTTCCTGTCATCCACATCTCCTGCCCAATTAGCATCAGTATAAGCACTCAAAGTAAAATCATTATCTTTCGAATACCACAAACCATAATAAGATGTTCCTTTCAAATATCTAAATATTCTCTTGATAGTAGCAACATGAGATTCTTTTGGATCAGCTTGAAATCTAGCAATAAGACATACTGCATTCATAATATCAGGTCTAGTCTGAGTCAAATAAAGCAATCCACCAATCATGAATCTATATCTTGTCTAATTTACCTTGGGGGAATCATCATCCTTACTCAACTTACATTCGGTTACCATAGGAGTACCAACAAGCTTTAAATCTTCCATACCAAACTTCTTCAACAATTCCTTCACATACTTAGATTGAGATATAAAGATACCTTTATCAGACTATAAGATTTGCTAACCCAAAAAGAAATTCATTTCCCTAATCATAGACATCTCAAATTCATTTTTCATTTCATCAACAAACTTCTTATACAAACTATCATTTCCACCAAAGATAATGTCATCAACAAAAATTCCAATTATCAGAATGTTTTCATGATCAATCTTGAAATACAAGTTACTATTAGCAGTACCTTTGTTAAAACTTAGCTTTAACAAATACTTACCCAATCTTGCATACCAAGCTCTAGGGGCTTGTTTCAATCCATTCAAAGCTTTCTTCAACCTGCACACCATATCTCCTTGATCAGACAACTAAAATCCATTTGGTTGTTCAATATACACCTCTTCTTCCAATTCTCCATTTAGGAATGTTGACTTGACATCCATTTGATCGACCTTGAAATATTTATAAGTAGCATAAGAAAGAAATAATCTAATAGCTTCAATTCTAGCAACAGGAGAAAAAGTCTCCTCAAGATCAATACCTTCAACTTGTGAATAGCCTTTACATACCAACCTTGCTTTGTTTCTAACCACTTCACCATTTTCATTCAGTTTATTCCAAAAGACCCATTTAGTACCAATTACATTTTTGTCTTTAGGTCTAGGAACCAATTTCCATGTGTTATTATTTTCAATTTGCATCAATTCTTCTTCAATTTATTTTACCCAATGTTCATCATTACAAGCTTCATTCACAATTTTAGGTTCAATCTTAGAAATCAGACAATACACAACTTGTTCTTCAGCAATTTCCCTTCTTGTTTGCACACCTTTACTTTTATCACCTATAATTTGATTTTCTGAATGATTCAATCTTACATACCTTGGAGTCTCAGGGTTTTTTTGAACTTCCGCTTCTTGAACTTTTCTTCACCACCTACAATTGTCTCTTCTTCTTGTGTCTCTGAACTTGCTGAAATGATTTGAACTTGATTTTTCTTTCCTTTATTTGTATTGTCATCCTGATCATCAGAATCATATCCGCAAGACCTAGATGATCCTTCCTTGCATTCATCAAACTTGACATTAGTACTTTCAACTATCTTTCTCAATCTCTTATTATAACACCGGTAGGCTTTGCTTTTGTTAGAATAACCAAGAAATATTCCCTGATCACATCTAGCATCAAAATTTCCTAGATCTTCATCCCTTTTAATATAATATTTTCTCTCAAAAATTTTGAAATATTTAACAGTAGGAGCATTACCAAACCATAGTTCATAAGGATTCTTACCAGTATTACCTTTAATATGCACCCGGTTAAGGGTATAGACAACAATACTCATAGCTTCTCTCCAATAGATATGCAGAACATTTCCTTCAATCATAATGGTTCTAGCAACATCTAGAATAGTTTTGTTCTTCCTCTCCACAACTCCATTTTGGTATGGGGTTCTAAGAGCAGACAACTATCTCTTCACTCCATGTTCTTCACAAAAAGAATTAAACTCACTGGAAGTGAATTCTCCACCTCTATCATATCTCAAACACTTTAGCTTCAGACCTGTCTCAGTCTCAATCATATCTTTAAAGATCTTGAACTTCTCAAGAGCCTCAAACTTTTATCTCAATAAGGTAACCCACATCATCCTATAATAGTCATCAATCAATAACATAAAGTATCTATCACCTTGCAAACTTCTTACTCTAGAAGGACCACACAAATTAGTATGCATTAGATCCAAAAATCCATTTGAATTTTGTTCTTTACTCTTGAATGTAACTCTAGTCTACTTACCCAATTGACATTCTTTGCACAAAGAGTTAGTAGGCTTCATCAATCTAGGGATATCTTTCATTGCTTTAGATGAACTTGTCATCACAATATTATCAAAATTCACATGACACATTCTCCTATGTCATAACCAACTTTTATCAATCTAAGCAATCAAACAAGTTTTACTAGCACCATTCAAATGAAAGATATTACCTTTAGTCTTTGTACCTGATGCAATTTCAATTCCAAAACTCCCCAAGATTATGCACTTACCATCTTTGAATCTAAGATCATAACCCTTGTCAACCATTTGTCTAACACTCAGAAGATTATGCTCCAAACCTTCTACATACAAGACATTATCAATGTTATGCTTACCATCAAAAGAAATAGAACCTCTACCATAGATTATGCTAGCCTTATTGTCTCCAATCTTCACTGTTCCACCATCATACTTCTCCAAGCTCACAAGCTTAATTTTATCACCAGTCATATGGTGATAACATCCACTATCAATCACCCATTCATCCTTATCTTCAACTTTAGTATCCAAGGCACTTTCCAAATTCATGCAGCTAGCAGAATTAGGAGACACCAGATCATTTTGTTTGATAGCAATAAACACCCATTCATTCTCAGTAGCACTTCCACTATCATATTCTTCATCAGTCACACCTTCATCAATAGCTTCACTAGCATAATAATATTTCTTCAAACCTTTATGTTTCTTAGGTTTATACTTAGGAACTCTTTCTTGACATCTAGAGGTAAAATGTCCTATCTTATTACATGAAAAACATTTAAGAGGTAACTTTCCTTCATACTTACCGAATCCTCTAGTTATTCTTTTGGAAACTAGGGCTTCAAGTTCTTCCAGCTCTCCTTCTTCTTTTTCAATCTCCTTTCTTTCTTGCTCATATCTTGATAGTCTTCTTGTAGAACTTTCTCTCGAATAAAATCTTTGCTTCCTGAAAATAGTAGCCTTAAGGGCAGATTCAATCATAGGAATAGCATCACCAAATTCACTCATTTCAAAAGCAATAAGCTTACCAATCACCATATCTCTTGCCACATTTTTCACAGTCTAGATCTCCTCAATAGCAACAACTTTATGTTTGTAAGAAGCAGGCAAGGATCTCAACACCTTAGCAACAATCTCAGATTCTTCCAACTTTCCACCATCACACTGGATATTGCAAACAAACTCATTCACCCTCTGCATGTAGGAAGTAATATTCTCATCTTCACTTATTCTCAACATCTCATATTTACCTTTCAAACTCTGCAACTTAGCAATCTTGACATAATCATCTCTTTCATACAGTGTCTCCAACTTCTTCTAGATCTCATGTGCAATCTTCAATTCCATAACATTTATTATCTTAGAATCAGTCAGGGCACTCAACAAAACTTCTTTAGCCCTAATATTATATTCAACTTCTTTGATCTCATCTGAAGATGAAGGGCCATTTTGTGGAATAGTATATGTATCTTTAACTATCTTCCACTAGGGTTCACCAATACATCTCAAATGACATTCCATGCGATGCTTCCAAAGAGTGTAGTTAGTGCCATCAAATCTCAGACTATCCTTCTTGTATGTCAACATCCTGGATCACCTCAAGCGGTTAATCTTTTCTTTTGAAGGCACCAACTTTGATACCAATTGTTGAAAAAAGGGCAGACAAATGAGAGGGGGGGTGAATCAGTTGTAACAAAAACTTTAAACCAAATTTGCATTTTTAACCTTCACAAACACTTAACAGATATTTGATGATAAACATGAAAGCACAAATCAATAGTAAATAATCAGAAGCATCAAACACAACACACAACACCATATTTTTTATGTGGAAACCCGGTTAATGAAAAAACCATGGTGGGGGTTAACCCACAAATGGAAATACTCTATTAAAAGTATTACAATGAGGAATGCACATACATTCAGACACACTGCCTAGAGCTCACTGCTCCAAGAGGCTCACTACCTACAATAATCAAGAGGCTCACTCCCTACAAGATGAATCACAGGTTCACAACAGTGTCATAAACTGGTAAATAGCATTTGCACTATGCTTGGATCAGTTCCATTGAAGCACATACAATTATTCTATTCTCCTTTATCACCACATCATCACCTTCATACCATCAAGGACACCAGACCTCATGCACACTTCATTACATTTATTTATACATGACATCAACCTTGGAATGATCATCAAGGTTGGCTACACAATCTGTTGGGATGTGAAGCCCAACAGTCACATGACTGTTCATATTCTCCCAGCCTTGTATATATATGTGGCTGATCATGTATTGTACAATGAATTGGTGATTGATAATAGAATTATTCCCTGCTTGAGAGTGGACGTAGGCAATTGCCGAACCACTATAAATTTGTGTCTCGTATTTTGTTCTTTGTTTTTCTGTTTTATTTTGTTTCTATGTTTGTTTTAATATTTACAATTGGTATCAGAGCTTGGTGAGGTTGAGCAGAGATGGAAGAAGATGATGAGGCTCAGTTTTTCTTTGAAGAATTTCTTAACAATTTAGTTTCAGCAGAGAATGATGTTGTGTATGTGAAAGTTGTAAAGAAACATCATGTACACTGGTGGGATGGCTGGAAAAAGGAAGAGAATTCAACTAAAGAGGATGAGGATTTTGGGTTAATTTCTTTTCCCACTCTTAATGCAGTTGTGGCATATGTTGGCCAAACTTTTGCAGAGAACACCCTTGACAAAAAGAGATGGCCTCACAGGACGGGTCTCAAGCTTATTGCCCCCATACAGATGTCTTAGGGCCAAGTTGGTTTGAACAAGATGTTGGTTGATGATATTGATGCAGTTGTAGGTGATTGCAAGTCTAGAGAGGTTGAGGGGAGTTTCAATCTGTTTGATGTAGGCCTTACTACAGATAAAATCCATTCAGTTGATGATGGTAGTAGAAGGAAGAAGAGGCATGCGAATAAAGATTGTAGAGCTTTGGCTGGAGATTTTTTAACCTGCGGTGTTACGGATTCTCTGCAGATGGTTTGTAAGGAGGTTGCAATAGATAATGTGGGAAGAGCTCCCACAGTTGCAGTAGATGTTCAAACTAAAGAAGACGTTGGGGTTGCAAGAGAGAATGAAAACCCTAATGACCATAAGATTCTTGTGGAGGCAATGGAGGAATTGAATGCAAAGAAACGTAGATTGCTGCATCTCCCACCAGGAATGTCTCATAGCACGCATTTTGTGAACATAGGAAAAGCTAGCGGTCACATGGTGAGCACTCCATCCCCTTCCAGGAATTACTACAGCGACCGCTTCATTCCCAGCCAATCTCCTTCCAATTCTAACAAGTTCGGCGGCCATGCAAGGGCTTTGCGGCAGTTGAGAACGGCTTATGAGCAAGAAGAGGAGGAAGGGAAGCAGCCTGGGGACTGCATCATCGACAATGGCTATTGGAACAAGGGCATCTCGGCCTGTGCGGTCTGCAATGGGGCTGCTCCCTTTTTCTGCAACAGTTCTGTTGGTGCATAGGGGAATTTTGATGAAACCAACATAGAAGAGCCTGACGTGCCTGCCGCTGCTGTGGAAACCGAAGAGCCCAAGCTGGCTGTGATGAATGGAAAGTTGGTCACAGATGAAGCCATAGACGAGAAGGCTAAAGAGCTTTCTCCTAGCCCTACTCGGTTTCCTATTGGTGGATTTGGTTCAGGTGGAAATCGAGGGAACAACTTTAGTATTGGTTATAATTCAAGTCCTGTAGGTAGCTATTGGGTTAGGATGGACAATAGATACGGCCCTAACTCTGGAGGTAGAGGTGGATATCCTCCTTTTGCACATTCTGGCTATGAATTGAGTGCAACCCAAGCATCTCTCAATGATGAAGGCATCTCTCTCTCAAGATGGGTACAGTCTGTGATGAGGGGAGAAAGGGCGGCAGAACTATTTGATGGTTTAGGAATGCTTGATGATGACGAAGGTGCAAGGAGACTTGAGGATGAGTTTGTGCCAAGCATTTTGGCAGAAAATTTCATGACAACTAAAGATGATGAAATTCATAAAATAGATGTTCCTAACAGATTTCAATTGTCTGAAGAGATTACCGGTCCAGTTCCACGCAATGAGAAGGGTTTGTTTAGCTGGATGAATTTGATGGACAGGTCCTTGGAAGTGTCGGGGATGTTTTTTGGCATAGGGCATGAGCCGACGACCAAATTTTTAGGACAACTGGAGCTTCAAATTGAGGCACTTGTTGATGCAAGAGATGTTAGATGTCAAGTTTTGGAGGTTATAGCGGAAGAGCTTGGAGATACACCTGGAGTTTGGTATATATGGCAAGACTAGAGCAATACTAACAGGCCTGAGATGCAGGAAGAACAAAAGCATCTGAAGCCGGAGCTGTTGATGGTGCAAAACCAGATTATTGAAAATGAGATGGTCCAAATGCAGCAAATTGTTGACTCTGATTTGGCATGGAGAAGATTGATTCGCAGTGTTTGTGAACAATATTTGGCAAACTTGAAAACTTTCAGCCTGGTTGCGATGTGAAAACAATATGGAAATGCAGGGGATGACAATGCATGGTTGTGCCAGTTGGACTTAATGGGAGAGATTGTTGGGATGTGAAGCCCAACGGTCACATGACCGTTCATATTCTCCTAGCCTTGTATATATATGTGGCTGATCATGTATTGTACAATGAATTGGTGATTGATAATAGAATTATTCCCTGCTTGAGAGTGGACATAGGAAATATCCGAACCACTATAAATTTGTGTCTCGTATTTTGTTCTTTGTTTGTCTATTTTATTCCATTTTTGTGTTTGTTTTAATATTTACACAATCATCTATTCGAAACATTCTCCAAGATAGGAATTACAAAATAGTTACATACATATTACTCAACCCAATACAAAATATCATATGTGGACCCAAACAGTATCGGCTAAGACATAGAAGGGACCCAAATCTTCATCTTACACACGCTACACACATCTGCAACATGCTACAAGCATCCACAACACATTACCAGCATCCGGTCGGCCAAGACAGGATAGAACAACAACATAAGAGGAAAAATCTTCAACCACAAGCTCGAACTTCAATGTAGACCACCAACACAACTGGAACACGATCAAGATGTTGGGTTAATTGAAGCCCAAATTAGCAAGTTGCCTTCATATTTCAAAATGCTTTCTCTTTTTTGTAATTACTTCTATTGGCATGTGTGGCCAATTTAGAAGTTGTCTTTTCGAATGGATTTTTCCTTTAATTCATTAAAGGCTGGTTTATATTGTAGCTGTTGGCTGAATGTAATTATTCAGAACTTTGTGATCAATAAGAGATAATTCTTGAGTGTGGACATGGCCATCAAATTGATGGTGAACCACGATAAATCTGGTCTTCTTATTTGTGATTGATTTTAATCTTTTATTTCTGCAATTTCTTTTTCACTTTTATTCTGCAATTATATTCAACAATTGGTATCAGAGCAGGTTGGAGAAATTTGGTGCAGGAAATTGTGAAGAACTTCTGCAGCCATGGAAGATGTAGACAAGTGGAAAATCAAAAAGTTTGCAGGACAAAATTTCAGCCTTTGGAAAGTGCAGATGGAATCTCTTCTCATCAAGCAAGATCTTTCAGATGCATTGGCTAGCAAAGCCAAAGGGAAAGGATCTCTATCAGATGAAGAATGGGATAAGCTGGACAAAAAAGCAAGAGCTACAATCTTCTTGTCGCTCTCCAATAATGTTTTATTTAATGTCTCTGCAGAGAAGACTACACAGGAGTTGTGGGATAAATTGTCTTCAATGTATGAAATGGCATCTGCTTCCAATAAGGTATTTATTATGAAGAAATTGTATAATTTAAAAATGCGAGGAGGGGTTATGTCCAATGATTTGAATGAATTTAATACATCTGTTACCCAACTGATTTCTGTAGGCATTCATTTGGATGATGAGATCAAGGCTATTTTATTACTGTGTTCTTTACCAAATAGCTGGGAAGGTGTTGTGATGGCAGTGAGCACTTTGGTGGCTGCCAAAAGCAAGCTGAAATTTGATGATGTTGCAGCCACTTTACTGAGTGAAGATATGCGAAGAAAAAATCAAGAACCCTCATTTGGTGAGGCATTAACGGTTGTAAGTATTGGGAATAGAGGTAGAAGTAAAGAAAGAGGCAAATATAATAATCGAAGGAGATCAAAATCCAGATCACAGTCAAGAGGAAAAACAGGTGCCTGTTGGTTTTGTGGCAAGCTAGGCCACACAAAGAAAAATTGTTGGAATTATAAGAAGGCACAGGACAAAGTCAGTAACAATGAAGCAAAAATTGCAGCCGAAAAAGATGATGGAGTTTTAATTTTGGCTGCCGGTGACATGATTGTAGATTCTTGGGTACTTGATTCTGGAGCTTCTTTCCATGCTACTTCGTGCAGGCAAGCTTTTACAAATTTCCAAGAAGGTGTATTCGGTAAGGTTTTTCTTGGTGACAATAAGGAGTGTGAAATTGTTGGTAAGGGTGATATAGTTTTAAATTTAAAAAATGGCAGTCAATGGATTTTAAAGGATGTTAGATATGTTCCTTTGTTGAAGAGAAATTTAATTTCTGTGAATTAATTAATTGCTTCTGGGTGTGATGTTAAATTTTCTTTAGAAAATTGGCAAGTAACAAAAGGGGTTTTAGTGATTGCTAGAGGCAAGAAGTTGGGTAATCTTTATATTTTAAAATTCCATGGTGAAGTGGGAGCTGCCATGACAGTCATGGATAGCAACTCGAAAATTTGGCACAAGAGGCTCGGTCACATGAGCAAGAAAGGGCTTGAAGTAATGCTTCAACGAGATCAACTTCCTAGCTTGCAATCAGTGGATTTGCAGTTTTGTGAACATTGTCTTTATGGCAAACAAAGTCGAGCCAGCTTCTTGAGGACAGGCCATGCTCAAAATCTACTCCTTTGGCACTTGTGCATTCAGACGTTTTTGGTCCCACTGAGGTAACTTCATTTGGTGGTGCAAATTACTTTGTTACTTTCTTGGATGATTGCACTAGAAAAGTTTGGATTTACATGCTAAATAAAAAATAGAAGTTTTTTCAAAGTTTAAAATTTTTAAGGCTCTTTCGAAAATCAAATAGGGCATAAGATTAAATGTCTGAAAACTAACAATGGAGGAGAGTTTTGTTCCTTGGAGTTTGATAATTTCTGTGTAGACAACGACATTCGTAGAATCAAAGTGGTCCCATTCACCCCTCAAGAAAATGGAGCAGTTGAGCGGTTGAATCAGACAATTTTAGAGAGAGCTCGTTGTATGCTCTCCAATGCCGGGTTGGGAAAACAGTTTTGGGCAGAGGCGTGCAACACTGCAATTTATTTGATCAATCGTGCCCCATCATCTCGTTTGGATTTTGACATTCCTGAGGAGAGATGGCTTGGGAAGAGAATTTCATATCATCATTTGCGGGTGTTTGGCTATGATGCATTCGTGCATATTCTGAAAGAACAACGAACGAAGCTCGGTTTCAAATTGAAAAGGTGCATTTTTCTGGGATATGGAGAAGATCAGTTTGGTTTTCGGTTGTGGGATCCTGTTGCAAGAAAGATTGTGCGCAATCGGGATGTTGTCTTCAATGAGAAAAAATTCTCAGGTTTGCAGCCTCTAGACAAATTTTCTGATGAATATTTTGAGGTTGATTTGTTTGCAAATAGTCGTGTTAAGAACATTTCAGTTTCTTTCTCCCAACCTTTAGTAATTTCTTCAAATGCAAGCACCTCTGATTGTTCACAGCCTATCAATATTAATTCACAGTCAATTGTTTGTGCATAGCTTTCACTTCCCATGCCAATTCAATCAACGCCTTTATGTATTCAAACAATGCCTTCTACACATAGAATGCAAATTTTAAATAATACGCAGCCTCTTGCAATTGAGGTGCCTTCCCTACACACAAAGACACCTTCACTTGTTGATTCGCAGCCCTCTTTCTATCATTATCCGCCCCTGTCACCTATGATGCAACTTCTAGAAAATGAGGCGCTGCCTTCAACATCAATTGTGTTGTCTTTGAAAAATGATTCGCTGCCATTACAATTCAATTCGCAGCCTTCACTTCTTGAGCCGCTGCCATTGCCAAACCATACATATCCTTTTGAAGGTAATACGGAGTCTCTCCAATTTAGTTCGCAGCCTCTTGCCAATGATGAACCTTCATTGTCCAATTCGTAGCCTCTTCTAAATCCTACGTTGCCTCCTATGTTTAATTCGATGCCTGGATAGTCAACTTTAAGTAATTCGCTGCCTTCATTATCCAATTCGCAGCCTATAATTTTTAATTCGAAGCCCGCGAACTTTCAATCTCTGCCTTCACATATCAGTGCGCCTACCTTTACATATTCGCTACCTTTGGTAAGCAATTCACAGCCTTTCACATGTTGTACGCAGCCTCCCTTGCATACTTCGACGTCCTCACAAGGAAGATCGATGCTTCTATTCCCAACGCAACCTTCTCTACAAAATACGTTGCCTCCAATTTCCAATTCACAGTCTCAAGTGGGAGTTTTTGGAAAACAGAGCATTAGAGGAATACAGGGGCAGACATTTGATGAAAATGTGCAAGCACAGGGGAGTATTGAAATACAGGGCAGTGGTGTTCATTTTCACAATAATCAGGAAAATATAGAGCAACAAGGAAATTTGCAGTCTGACAGTGCTTCTCATTTAAGAAGATCAGTACGGAAGCGGAAGATACCACAAAAATATGCTGATTTTGAGTTATTTTCTGCTGATAACCATGATTATGAATTGTTGCTTTGTGGTGAGGCAGAGCCAGCGACATTCAAACAACCTTGCAAAGATGCAAATTCGGTTAAATGGATGGAGGCAATGAATGAAGAAATAGAGTCTTTGCATGCTAATGCCACTTGGGATTTGGTTTCTCTTCCACCAAATCAGAAGCCTTTGAAAAATAAATGGGTGTATCGGGTGAAAGAGGAAGAGGGAGGTCATCAACGTTACAGGGCCAAATTAGTTGTCAAGGGTTTTGTTCAGGAAAAAGGCATTGATTTTAATGAGATTTTTTCACCAGTTGTGAAAATGACCACCATTCGAGCAGTGTTAGGCTTGGTAGCCATTTGGGATCTTGAACTTGAGCAATTAGATGTCAAAGCTACTTTTCTTCATGGAGATGTTGAAGAGGAATTATACATGGAGCAGCCTGAAGGTTTTGCAAAACCGGGTCAAGAGCATTTATATTTCCGTTTGAAGCGGAGTTTGTATGGGCTCAAGCAAGCCCCCAGACAGTGGTATTTAAAATTTGATAGCTTCATGACTCAGCAACAATTTATTCGTTGTGATTCAGACCCGTGTGTTTATTACAAGAAGCTTCCAAATGGTGAGTTTGTCATTTTATTACTTTATGTTGATGATATGTTGGTTGCTAGCAATAGTGTGAGGATAGTTTGTGAGTTAAAACAACATTTATCTCAGAGATTTTCCATGAAGGACTTAGGGGCAGCAAAGAGGATTCTTGGGATGAATATAATCAGAGATAGGAAAAAGAGAGAACTTAGATTATCTCAAGAAAAATATATTCTAAAAATCTTAGATATATTCAATATGAAGAATGCCAAATCTGTGAGTACTCCTTTGGCTGTTCATTTCAAGTTATCCTCAGCTATGTGTCCTAAAACAGAAGAAGAAAAAGAGTACATGAAACATGTCCCTTACTCATCTGCAGTTGGCAGTTTAATGTATGTCATGACTTGTACTCGTCCGGATATTGCTCAGGCATTGGCAGTAGTGAGCAGATTTATGAGTAATCCAGGTAAACAACATTGGCAGGCAGTACAGTGGATATTTAGATATTTGAAAGGTACTTCTTATCGCGGTTTATGTTTCGATGGTAAGGACATTCATCTACGAGGTTATGTTGATTCAGATATGGCTGGAGATCTGGATAAAAGGCGTTCTACCACCGATTATACTTTCACTTTTGCTGGGGCAGCATTCAGTTGGGTTTCTAAGTTGCAACAGGTGGTTGCACTTTCTTCTACGGAGGCCGAATATATTGCTCTTTCAGAAGGGGCAAAAGAAATGATCTGGTTGCAGTGATTGATAGGTGATTTGTGGTTTCAGCAATCCGTTTTTACTCTTTTTTGTGATAGCAATAGTGCTATTCACTTGTCAAAGAATTCAACTTTTCACAATCGAACGAAGCACATAGAGTTGCGATATCACTTCATTCACCATTGTATCAAAGAAGGGAAGTTGCAGGTGAGAAAATTGACACCAAGCTCAATCCAGCTGACATGTTGACGAAAGTAGTTCCGAGGGAGAAGTTCAAATTTTGTATAGCTTCTCTCGGACTTGTGCAGCTCTGACTTTAACTCTACAGCGGTGGGATATCTCTGAGCAGCAATTTGGTCTTCAAGTGGGAGATTGTTGGGTTAACTAAAGCCCAAATTAGCAAGTTGCCTTCATATTTTGAAATGCTTTCTCTTTTTTGTAATTACTTCTATTGGCATGTGTGGCCAATTTAGAAGTTGTCTTTTCGAATGGATTTTTCCTTTAATTCGTTGAAGGCTGATTTATATTGTAGTTGCTGGTTGAATGTAATTATTCAGAACTTTGTGATCAATAAGAGATAATCCCTGAATGTGGACGTAGCAATCAAATTGATGGTGAACCACGATAAATCTAGTGTTCTTATTTGTGATTGATTTTAATCTTTTATTTATGTAATTTCTTTTTCACTTTTATTCTGCAATTATATTCAACACAAGAAACACCAACAAGCACAATGAAATCATCAGGAACAACTGTACCAACTCAAACAACTGGAATCTTCATCATCTTCTCAATGTATCTCAAGAACACATACTACAATGACTGTCAAACTAGAAAGATATCTTGTGGACCTCCAAACCACGAACCAACTGAATTGAAGACACACATCAATGTCTTGAACACTCCACCAAATCCACAAAGAAAGATATTACAATGCGGAGCAATGCCAAGCAAGATACTGTCACACTGTCACCACTGAACAACTGAAAAACCAGTCTCAACACAGAATTCCATAACTCACTCAAATCTTCATGCGGAAATTTGCAAACTTAATTGAAACAAGCTCTGACAATCCTCTACACACCATCGAAACCACATACTCAGAACTACAACACAACACCTCTCACTCACACAAGACTTCACTGCTACACTATCTCTGACAGACAGGTATGTTGACATCAATGACAACACCTCTCAAGCACATCAATGCAACAGACAACCAACTATTGCCTGAAGTCCTTTTGTGTGTTGGTGAGCACGTGATGTTAACGACAAATCTATGGATCCAAATTGGATTGGTTAATGGTTCACTAGGCCAGGTCAAATCAATTGTGTATGCTAACAACTCAAACCCACCTGATCTACCATCCTATGTTGTCATCTAATTTGACAACTACATTGGCCGAACATGGGATAATCAAAACCCAAAGAATGTTCCCATCCCTCCTATAACACGAGGCAACTGAACTCAGCTACCATTGACTATGGCTTAGGCAATTACAATCCACAAATCTCAAGGCCTCACATTAGACAAAGCTACAATAGACATAGGAAAAAATGAAAGATAAGGCTTAACATTTATAGCTATTTCAAGGGTCAAGTCACTTGAAGGGCTCCGAATAGATCCATCGTTCTCTTTTGAAAGGTACTCTAGAATGCAAAATAGTGGTCACTACAGCTTGAGAAAATGAGAAGAGGCATGCTTATTGCTGCTTTTCCCTAAGGCACCTCTGGATGTGCATCATTGTACCTAGAGCAACCTCAATATTTGAGGGACATGACTTTCTCTTCCCACATGTGAGTTATGTGTATTTTTGATATTATCTACTTGACTCTATTATTATTTTCATATCCTTTGCTATATTTTAAAGCTACTTTGTGTATTCCTACAGTTCCGATATTTGAAAACATGACATATTGGCATTTCTACCTGAGCTAGCATGAGTATATATATATATATATATATGTTTATGCGTGTATGTATATATGTATCTATATAAACACATGTTTATGCATATACAAATGTATATATATGTATGCATGTATAGAACAAAAAAAAGGCCAAAAAAATCTATATTCCTTATGCAAAGCCAAAATACCATGAATATTATATTCACTTTGCATACAAAACATAAAAAAACGTGCAACACAATTTTCTACTCCACCAAAACATGCGCGTCAACACATGATCCTCGATTTACTCACTCATCCTAGAACTCCATATACATATGTGTGTGTGTGTGTGTGTGTGTGTGAATGTTCGTGTCCATATATATAGATAGGTCAATGTATAAGTATATGTAGATGTGTAAGTGCATCTACATGTGCATG
This sequence comes from Sequoia sempervirens, assembly GCA_007258455.2. Taxonomy (NCBI): domain Eukaryota; kingdom Viridiplantae; phylum Streptophyta; class Pinopsida; order Cupressales; family Cupressaceae; genus Sequoia; species Sequoia sempervirens. The sequence continues at coordinate 234,897,829 of VDFB02075321.1, read as the reverse complement.
TACATGCATATCTCCATATATATGTGCACACACACACACACACACATATATATATATATATATTTGTATGTGTATATATGTATTTCTCCAAAGAGACATTCCACCTACATATTTTACTTAGTTAACCTAGCAAACCAAAAATGTAGGTGACAATTTTTTTTGCATTTATTCAATTTACCTAAAGAATAAAAATGCAGGGGACAAATTGTCACCTTTAGTTTTCCCCTGTTTCTTCAGTTTACCTAAGAAACAAGAAATAGAGGCAAAAGATTCTATGTTCAACACACTTACAATAGACAAAATTTTACACAAACATGCAAATTCACATTTAATCTCCAACATTAACGAATTAGTACCTATTTCCAAGGCAACCTTGACACTTTTTCATACTATCTTGCAAATTCCTTTTCCACACAATACTACATCACAAATATGATGGCCCATAGGACTTTTATTGAATATGAAGATATTTAGGATGAACCATTTGATCATGTTAGACAATGACACAGGTCAAATTATCTTTCGTGCAAAAAAGCACTCATAGACATGAGAATCATAACTAACACTCCACCTGCACCACTTATTTCTTCATCTTATAGAGATCCATACCCAAATAAAATGATTGACCCAACTAATCTTCATCCTTGGGATATCTAGTTTCAACCACCATCTTTCCCCACTGATCGATCATATAGAGAATGGATAGAAATCAACAGTCAGGTTTGGTTAAATAGATTCTTTATGGCTCTAGAACGAGCCATTGCATTTTCAAGAACACAATACTATGGTTAGTTCTACAGAGTTCATTTTATAATATCATCAGGTACTGAAGTGAAAAATAGGTGGTCGCTCGATATGGCCCACAAGTAATATTCTTATCCATCCCATTGAATGATAGAATTGCATTATTTTCACAAGAGAAGATCCCCACTGAAGTCCATAGTGTTCATTATTTGGACACATACTGTGACAACGTCACCCACAAATAAAAAAGAACACGTTGCTATGTCGAAAGATAATACTAGTTTAATAGCATCAGCCCGCGCCAGTAAGCTAGACTTCAAATAGGCTCTTCCTAGTTTGATCCAGCGTCAGATGATACAGATGACTCTCATGGCAGCTGCAATGAGAACCATGTATATAGTGATTAGCTACTGCTCCCATACACCACACTTTCAATCCACAAAATACCAAAAATGTTTTTCTCCCCATTTTCCTTTTATAACATTGGCTTGTCGTTCTGATATAGCTTTCTACCTTTCAAGCCTCTAAATGTCAAATATCTCAATTCTGATAGCATTACAACTACTTCGTGTCTTCATCATTCATGTCAATATTCTACGCACCAGACTCCAAGGTTTCTTTGCTGCCCCCTCCATGATCACAGGTTACCTCATAAATGGTTCTTTATTTCTTCAAATAACCTTTCATTGAACTTCAAACTATATGCTAATTTCGATTACTGTCAATCATATATAGGGTTTTAACATTGTTTTCCTACCATCATGGAAGATCAGCCAACGACCCCTTTCCACCCTTGTGCAGTGTGTACACATAGTTGTTCTAAAAAGCATGGAAACTATTCATCCTTTGTCAAATTCATTATAGGAGATTACCAGGCCAAGTTTTTAATTCTATTACCTCAACTTCTCCAACCCCTTCATCGAAAAAAATTAAACTTTTTTTTTTTTTGATAAATAAGGGGCCGAAGTCGAGAAGATTGTATTAAAATTAAAGGTATAAGAGTTTACAAGACTTGAAGCCTCAACAGAAGATAAAACAAACAGAATCATGACTTAAACTTCTCCTGCTCTTAGTAACTCCACAAATGAGAATTCTTCAAGCCTCAAATTCATTGGAAGTGTGACCAAACTATCTTCAACCTGCAAAATCAGCTAAGCAAGCATGGATCCTAAAAAAAAGAAGAGGAGGAACAACACAAATATAGTTAATGTTGAATCACAGCAGGTGACCTGCTCTTGTGATGATGGTGCATCCACCTCAAACTCTACCTCGCCTTTGTCAATTGAAGCCATCATGCATCAGAGAAAGCATCATGATGCTGGGAATAATCAGGTAACATTGTATACAGGGACCTTCCAGCACTCTCTGGCTATCTTTCTGTGACATCCTTCCAACACACTTTGACTGTCTTTCCGTGGCATCCTTTCAGCACTCCCAAATGTAACTTTGATTACTACCAACTTCGTTCACTTGACTATACAATGATTGACCTGCAGATAATTCCTTTGCAATTTGTTGCCCACATATCCAATGACAATGATAAATATATGGTATTGTAAGAACCAATAGGTCAAATGTGGAAAATGGAAATCACAAGAGCATAAAAGAAATTAGAACTCAAAAATGGATGGATTGAATTTGTGCAGCACCACAACCTCCAATTTAAAGACTGCCTTCAGCTCACTTGCATCTAGAATTTTTTTATGCTTGTTGACATTTTCTCCAACACTAGGTATAAGAAAAATAATAATGCTTTATTGGCTCTTGGTGAGCAAAATTTATGTACATAAAATAAACAAACTCTCCATTTCTTGCTTCACAGCTTCCTTTGATTGATACACATGGATATTTCACTTTAGCTTTATTTAGCAGACATGATATAATCACTAATTTCCTCTTCAACTAGGTGACACATCCAAAAATGATCCACAATGCTCCTCTTCTCAGGGACACATTGCAATGCTCTCTCCACCAATATTTAATTCAGATAGGCCTTTTTGTATAATGGTTTTTAAATCACGGAATGTCAGGCCTCCTTTAATCTTTGTAAGATCATATACTCTAATTGCATTTGTTTCTCATATTTACTTTACATGTTCTTGCAACTCCACCCCACTCATCCCTTACTTTGAATATCACCATTTTGATCATCATTTACATATGCAAAAATTCCCAAAGAAAAACACATATCCATTTCAACTTCCCCAACAGGAGAGTGAAATACTCCTCCTCATTGGCGAAAGTGACTGCTGGAAAGTGTGATGCATTGTTGACAACAAAACACCAATCTTCTCTGTAAGGTGGTGATGCTTTGTGCCACACAACAATTTACAAGGAGAGACCTATGTGTTTGAATGCCTTATTGACAGTGAGCATAGATTCCTGCTCATGGTTCATATCTTCCCTATTTCAAAATAAGGTGTAGTTAAATGATGCCAACTTCTTCATGTACTTTTTAAATATTTTCTCACAAAACACCCCATTTAATGCTTTTATTGTCCTGTAGACCATATTGATTTGGATGCAGAGGTCAAATGTGTTTTGAATATTGATTGCTCAAATACTTTACTACAAAATTTACTTGACATTTTATACTTTGCACAAACTTCAAAATATAATCATTTTAACAATTTCAAATGTTTTTATATTTACAGTTCTTAGTTTTTAACTATTACATATCACTAATATGATTAAACTCTTTAGCTATACCCTTTTCAAACCTATAATTTCCTTACTTTCAAGCTTCTTAGATAATTTATATAATATGGCATTTCAATTTACATATGAGGATGTCATGTTTCTCTCTTTTTGATCTTCCATTACTTGACATGTTCCTCGAATTTTATTCTATTTATACATTTACTCTTGCCCTCTTTCACTTCTTTACTACACTTTACTTTGCTCATTTAGCTATAGATTACTCACATTGCATTTACAAGTTCAATTCAAGTGGGAAGATTGATAATAGAAGCTTTAGCATACAACATTATTCTTTATGGTTTCAATCCAATGGTAAACATGAGAAGAGACAAAAATCTTTGCTTTCATAGTTTCCACATCAAAATTTATCATCTCATTTTTTCCCCTCAATTGCTACAGCATCATGTGCATGACTAATTCATGTCAAATGGAGTGTTATTTTGTTTTGTTCTATCTATACTACTTACATGCCTTTGGCCATGCTATTTCAATATCATGTTAATCTGAAAATTCTTATGTACCTACTATTTAATTTATTCATTCTACTTTAATGTGCATTCTGTTGATATGTTTTAGAATAATTTATTTATACAAAAAGGTAATTAGCAATGTATGATTCCTTATCGATGTGAACATAATTGTCTCTTCTCATTATGGGAATTCATGATATTGCTTGGTTTTTTTCACTTCTATTCTACATCACAATGAACTTATAAGCACATTCGTTTCTATTTATGGAATTCTAGATTCTCTTGTCCATTTAGTTCATATGTTTTGCATTAATTTATTTTAATAAAAAGATAAATAGCAATGTGGGATTCCTTATTATTAATGTCAACATAACTCTTCTCATTATGTGAATTCATGTTATTGCTTGGTTATTCTCACTTCTACTCTACATCATAATGAACTTTTAAGCACATGTCTTCTTCCTTTGGTTATATTAATGCATGTTATTAAATAGTTCTTTTCATTTCTCCTCTGGCTCATGATGAAATGGTAAGCATATTTCTTTCTATTTTATAGCCTCTGTTATTCCTTTACAATATTGTCATTTAATGTGTTCATTGTCAATTGTACAAATTTGCTTCCTTTATGCATGCTTTTACCATAACTTAATGCACCTGTTTTTAATTCTATATTTGTGTACAAGATATATATTATTTTAATTATGAAGCTTCTTTTGATGGTTGCTTGAAACATCTATACAAGTGAACTCCCTATTCTTCTCATGCCTCCTAGTATCATAGAGACTTAATCACATTTATTGTAATTTTCTTTGGCTACATGACATCATTAACTTTATTTTGTTTCTATACATTAAAGATCATTTACATGGATTTCCATTGCTTTCCTTTGTGTTGATGTCATCATTTAAATGTTTGTCTTCCAGTTGCCATGTCTTTTGGAGATGCCAAGAAGATGAACAAAAGAAATCAAGTTGTTGCTCCCTGCCTTGGTCACTTTCTACCTTGAACTCCAAGAGAAAACACTTTAACATTTTCTTCTCGCCATATTTTGGTTGGCAATATTCATTTCTCTATCTCTCATCTTCTCCTATAACCTATATATTGATAAATTATATTATTTGTTGCTCACATGTTTTCTTTCTTTTCTCAAAACAGGTTTCTTTATTTTACCCAATGGTCTTTGTCACTGTTACAGATGAATTGGCCATTGCCTCACTAGATTGGACATTTTCATTGTCCTTGACATTCTACAGTCCAAATAGTCCCATCTGTTTAGCTTTTTCTAGAGTTGTTCATATAACAATGACTTAAGATCCTAGATTTATAATGGTTCGCTTCATATGTGGGTTGCTTCAACTGCCCCACATATATGTATTATACACTTATGTCGTTTGTTTCAAACATCTATTCCATATTTATGCAACTTTACAAATGTAGTATAGAAAATAGGTTGTAAGGCCGAGTAAAGAAAATGAATTGCATAGAAGAATCAATTTGATTTATGATTTTCCACTCCATCATAAAGTTACTTGACTTTATATATGATAGTGGGATAAAATTACATTAATATATTTAGACGTAATTTTTTATCTTCTATTTGAAAGTTTATTTTCTTCTATTCAAGTATGACATCATTTAGATAGCTTGCTCAAATAATAGACTTTAGAGAAAATAGCGATGCTTTTAAATATTCATTTTTTTCATATGCACTTCATTTAAATTGAAGAAAAAAGTATCGTGTTTTTTAACACTTTTAAATAAAAGGTAAATGAATTTTGTCTTATGTACAAATATGAGAGTATTGAGATGGTATTTTCATTAATATATTTAAAATATTATTTTTATTAAGCCTCACTTGATATTTATACTAGAAATAAATTCTTGATTGTGTTGTGTATTTGAAACCCTAACTGACTTCAAGAAAGGATTTTCCTTTGTTTTTTTAATATGGAAAATTAATGCTTATTTCATTATTTTATTATGTAATGTCTTTGGAATACAAATTACAACTAAATAGAGAGATTTTATTAATCATATCCAAACTTATACATGTCAAGATATTGGTTCATCATTTCATCACATTTGTGTAGTTTTACATAACACCAATTATCATTACAACAATTTTAAGATAAGGTTGTGACTATCATACACGATGTTAGGTGGATGGAAAACCCACAATGTACTAATTTACGATACATATATTTTATAAATTGTAGATAACTAATACAACATGAAAATTCCCTCTTGGATCGGACTAGAATTTTGACTTATTTAATCAACTAGAAACCTTTTAAAGAATATTATTCAAGATCACTTTAATAATTTTTAATCTTATATAAAATATTTTTATTAAAAAATTAAACTACATGTTTTCATAAATTTTTATGTTTCTCTATACATGAACATGTTTTTGTCTTAGGCATACTAATTGATACCTATTTAGACCCATTTACTATTAAAAACCCTTTTTTCTCAATTATTTCTCAAATAATATCAAATTTTAATTATGAATATGGATATGGAACTTTTTAATAATCTCATACTTGACATTCCTAATACAACATGCATTCCAAAAATATATATATTCTATTTAAACTTAATACAATTTCAACTTATTTAATCAACTTCATCTATAATTCTACTCTCTTTGCCCACATACATTTCTCATCATACTCACCTCTTATTAACATTATTATTACTTATATCATTTGGGGTTTACATAGATATGTGCATCTACTATATCATTTGTGTATTGTTGGTGCAACAAAATAATATTTTCAGCCTAAATTTAATTCCAGCACAAAAACAATAATTTTAACCTCATGTTACATTTTTTCTTTTTGCCACAAAATATTGTTTTTAACCCCTTCCAATCACATGAACATTAATTCATTTATTATACATACATGTTTCCAATTATATATATGCACATGTATGTGCACATGCACACATATATGTCCCACAGAATAATATTTTTTACCTAATATTGAGTTTCTTCTTGGTCCCACAATTTAATATTTTTTATTGTTTCCAATCATTTGTCCATTTTTCTTGTCATTTTTTCCTTCCCTTATTCAAACACAAAAAAATTAATTGATTTATTATACGTTTATATTTGCTAATATATATATCCGCATATATGCACATGCACACATGTTTTTGCATCTACATACATGCATACGTGTACTTGTGCATACATATGTGATCCAATGACTTCAAGGTTAATTTGACATAACTAACATACAAATATAACTAAAATACATATACATATAAAGAAAGATTTATTACAATGATAATACGTTTACCCATCTACCAAACAAAGATATAAATATGTATAATCTTTCACTACAACATACAAGTCATGTAGTCTTTCCCTATCGGCTACTTCATTACACACACATGGTGTGCAACTACTAGTTTATTCTTCTTTGAAACAATGTGACAAACTACATTGTCTCAAAGAGGGGCAAAATGTAGATACCTAAAATTGGCTACCTCCCTAGCATCACCTAATTTACCCTATCCTAAGCCATTAATTAACAAATATTTATCATTTATTTAATTAATTTATACATTACCCTTTATCCTATCCTATAATTAAATAAATTCATGTTTATTTAATTATTCCAAATTTTATCTCTTAATTAATTAATTAAATCATAGTTAATTAATTAATTTAGGCTAATTAATCACACTTTCTCACTTTTCCCACTATTAATTAAATAAATACTTTTATTTATTTAATTAACTCATAATCCTCATCCATCCAATCCTAGCCCTTTAACTTGTTCACATGGATCATAATCTAAATTCATAGTCATGTGACAAGTGTCCCACCTTATCCCTTCACATGTCTAACTTAATCCTTGTCCCCATTCATTGAACCTAGAAACCTTTTTCAAAAGTCAACTTAACTTTTGGTCTCATCCATTTATTTGATTTTAAACCTCTTAGTCCTAGCTATTCCCATAAGGATTTTTCCCTAGTCCTAATCATTTGTCTCATTTAATCCTAGCCATTGATCTTGGATCAATTTGAGCCCTTGATTTTTCCTCTTTAGTTTTATATAACTAGAGAACTTCACCCTCCATTTTCGATAGATCATCTTTATGCTAGTGTTATGCTACAAAAATATTTAGCAACTACATTCCATTCTATCACCACATCAAAATATTTCATTGGAGATTGATCTTGGAGTTACATCTTGATTAATGATAGATAGGAGAAAAATGGAGTCAATTTTATCAAGTGTTTGAGGGTTTGCATTGTTTGCTATATTTCCATTCATTTGGTTTAGAGATCCATTGGTGTTGTTGAATTTTAGGTAGATCTTAGGCATATGATTGAGCTATTAGGGTTTACTATTTGATTCACATTTCAATATTGTGCAACTATAACTAGGTATAGACAGAAGAGAGAATTTAGATTATCATACTTGAGAAGTATGTTGATAAGGTTTTGGATAGATTCAACACAAAGGGTGCTAAGCTTGTAAGAACTCCACTTTCTAATCATTTTCATTTGTCATTTGCCATGTGTCCCAATACATAAGAACATAAATAAATGAAAGGTATACCTTATTCATCTATTGTTGAGAGTCTCATATATGCCATGGTTTGTACTTGACTAGACATTTCCCATGCAATGGGAGTAGTGAACAGGTTTATGAGCAATCTTGGTAAAGCTCATTGGGATGTGGTGAAGTGGATATTGAGGCATTTAAAAGGAACTTATGATTATCCCTTGTGTTTTGTAAGGAGAGGTGCACATCTACAAGGCTTTGTTGAATTGATATGGCTAGTGAATAAGACAAATGAAGATCCACTATTGGTTATATTTTGACTTTTGTCGAGGCAATGATCAGTTTGGTCTCTAGATTGTAACAAGTGGTTGCTCTTTCTAATACTGAGGTTGAGTATATTGCTTTCAATAAAGGTTCAAAGGAGATGATTTGGTTGCAACAATTGTTCCCAGAGTTGGGATGCAAGCATTTTTTCACTCACTTTTGTGATAGCAATAGTTCTATTCACTCGGCCAAGAATGCGAGATTTCATAATAAAACCAATAATATTGAGCTGCAATATCATTTCATTCAGAATGTGCTTGAAGAGGGCAAGTTGCAAGTTGAAAATATTGATACTAAAGTGAATCTAGAGATGATGTATTGTAAAAGGTTGTTACAAGCAATAAGATCAAGTTTTGCAGGGATTCTCTTAGCATTATCAAGATTTGATAATAGGACCAAAGTAGGGGAATGTCTCTATAGTGTTGCAGTAGTCGTTGGACTTCAAGTGGGAGATTTATGGATAAGTGAAGTCCATCAAACTTATTGTTCTTTTCCCTCCACTCGTAGCCTCTTAGCATTCCATATGTGTTGACTCTAAAATACATATTACATTGTGGATAATGTAGTCAATTATGCATGGTTGTAGCTTATCAACTACTGCATGTACAAAAAAACATTAATAAGAGATTTTTCCTTGCTTGAAAGTGGATGTAGCCTTTATTGTGAACCACTATAAAATTGATGTTTTGTGTTTCTGATTATTTTGTGTTTTAATTCCTTATATCTAATTCTATAGTCCATTTAATCACTCTTTACAATCAACACCACTTTGTACAAGAAAGAATTTCATCTTCTTTAGGAATCCTATTCTAATTTTTTCTCAATTAGGTACAATAATTGAAGATACTGCACACCGTCAGTCTAGGTCAATTGCAATTAGTAAAGATATCAATTTTCTTGGTCAATTACAATTATTTAAAACATTTGTATATTTTTTATTTTTCTTGTTTTAGGGTTTTATATAAACCCATATTCGTTTAGCAATTTGATATGGGGGCGTGAGTTATAGGCTAAACATCTTCATCTAAGAGCCAAAGACTAACAGGTTTGGTTTTATACAAACTCAAATTCATTTAGCAATCCAATATGGGTGCACGAGCTATAGGATAAACATCTTTGGCTAAGAGCTAAGGGTTGAGAGGTCTCGATTCTACCAAAGTCAATTGAAGCATGATCCCAACCTCATCCCTCTAAATGTTAGGGGTCTTGCCTCATGAAGACTTGATCCCTGGTGGGCTCATTCAAAACCATTCAACTTCACTGTAGACCAAGGGCTTATTGACAACACCTGCATATTTCAATCAATTAAAATATTTTAGTGGGCCTAAAAATCTAACTGTTTAGGTGTCCACTTTATCTTTTTAATACTTATATATAAAAACTTTATTACATTTTACTTTTTGTACATTAATTTTTTAATATGTTTGTGTGTGTTTGAGTGTGTTTATTTGTGTATGTGTGCGGAAAGTTTTAATTAGAGATTGAGAAAGATCTCTTATAGTATTGAGGTTATTGCACTTAAGGAGACTTGATCACTTACCCTAGTGTGAGATGAGGAAAAATTAAAAATTATGGTCCTCGACCATTTCACAACTATTAGCCCATCTTTTTTATTTTCCTCCTACCATCATGTATGTTGGGATGAAATTATTATTCAATATCTATATGAAGTTCTAGCATTCAATGGCCTTATACCCTACTTTCTCACAATGATTGAGTATCTAGACAAGTGTGCAAAGGTATGGGATAGTTCAAACCACCTGTTTGGAATTGCATGTCAACTTACAAAGACTTTTGGCCACTTTTCAGCTATCCCAAAACACCAAAAAATAATAATAATTTTCCCTTATCAAAAAAATCTATCTTGATTAAAATTATAATGTGTCTTTTAAATAGAAAAGTACATTATGAGTTTAACTAAGATAAAATCATTATTAAGGATAATATTTTAGAGTTACTATTGGGGTTTTAGAGTTACTATATTCTTGAGCTCTAAACAATATTTTTGCACTCTTAAAAAAAATATTGGTTTTGAGTTAAAATTTGTAATAAATACTATTAAATTTTAGACATATTATTAATACATATTATAGTATTTATATTTATATTATATATTTATAAATATATATTAACAATATTAATATTAAATCTAATATATCTATAATGTTATTATAATAAAATATTAATATATTAGATATAATAATATCATTTAATATATCATATTTATATTATATTTATAAATCTTATATATTACTATATTTATAAATTGTAGAGCCATAATTTATTATGGAGCTTTTAGAAATGGCAACACACTTTGTAATAGCAGCATAATTATTTCAAAAGAAAATTGTGTAATTTTGCACTTAGTAAACATCAATTATGTTTAAAGTTCTTAGTCTATATGTTTCAACTATTCTACCTACCAACAACTAAACAATAATACTTACATGATTATTTCAAATGAAATTATGTATTTTGCACTTAGTTAATATTGATTGTATTCAAATTTTTAAATAACTAATCTATAAACTTAAGCTTTCTTGTTGTTTTGGTTGTAATCACAACAAAGCTATATTTCTTTTGACTCTTATATCACAGAGACTATATACAATAAACCATATTTTTATTCTTGGTAGTTTTTACATCTTCATATTGCTTGCATACTTGCTTCTACATGACATTATAAATACTAGATACCTTTATTATTTTTCATTTCAAATTATTAACCAATAATTAAACTTTGACATTTGTACATGTAGGAAAATGGCTTTTCTACAAATAAAAAAAAAAAAACAAATGCTTCTCAAGCTACTTCAATATCTATATCTTAGAACTGACCAAATAAAATACTTCATAGGTAGGAACATAACAGAATGTTTATCTTGTTTAGAGATGTAGTGGATCATATGGATTACATGGGAATATAGTATCAGATAAAGATTTAATATTTGTTAGACATTTTTTGAGAAACTTGTGTAGGAAGTTGGGGATTTATTCAAAATATAGTTTTTCATACTATCTAAAAATGAATGGAAACATAGAAGTATTGAATTTAATTATGGAAATCTATTGGTATGTGTGGTGGATAGAGGCATATGTAGTGATATTTGGTATTTTTCCAAGTGGATTTTTCCTATATTAATTTAGTTAATAGAATGTTAGAGATGTACCATTTGAGGTGGTCCATTAGTGCAACCCTATAGGTAAGGTAGAGTTGAGAGGATAAATTTTTGGGAAGAAAAACTTTAGAAGAAAAAACATGGTTGAAAATAAACAAGAAGTACACAAGTAAGGTAGAATTTGGAGAAGAGTAAGCTATATTATAATAATTTTGTTGATAAAAAGAGAACATGAATAGAGGAGTTTCATGAAGGAATTTTAAAGCTAGATAATCTCGGGAAATAATTGTTCTATAACTTAAAACTTGTAACAATATTTTTTAAAACAGATCTTCTACCCTTTAAAGTAGTGGAAAATTTCTAGTGAATTCATGTGAGGTATAGATAGTTCAGGGCATGAACTCTCATATTTTTAATCTTCTTGATGTACACATTTACCATAGGGGACATTGTAGGGAAAAATTAAGTAATATAATCATGATTGCATAAAATATATCCTAGAATAGCTATAAAAAAAGAAATTGGGAAAGCATTGTAGCAAAGAGTGATTAAGAAGACTAGAGGTAAGGTGTAGTAAATATTTGGTAAAATATAAGAATAGACAAAAAAATGGTGCTTCATGGTAAACCCATAGAGATAAAAATATATTAATTATGTATTAATACATTGTAAGTCATCATGTAAGTAAGAGCGCACATCTAGTGTTTCATGTAGGAGCTTCCAAGATGTTTGAGAATCAAGAACTCAAAAAAATATTTCAATAATATTTTGGCCCATTCTAATTTCTTAGTTTTTAGGAGGAAGAATATTTTATTTCATAAAAAATTATCTATGTATGTGTAGGCTTATGAAATTTAATGATATTATCTTCAATTGATGCTTACATATGCAATATTAGAGAATAATGACAACCAACATATGGCATTTTATTATAACATATTCAAGGGGTTAAATGTAACAACTTATAAGAGAATTTATGATAACCTATGAGAGAATAATATCCTATAAGAAGAATCTATGTCATACCATAGGTGTCTTAGCCTATCCTATGGGATCCTTCAAATGATGGATGCCACATGAAGAGAGACTTTTTGTAGTAACACTTTCCCAATCTTGTGTAGAATCTTCTAATTTGAGCTTCATTTTAAAGACAAAATTATAAAAGGTGCAAGAAGATTTAAATAAGGTCAACTCTTCATTTTTTATTGTAAGTTGAATGAAAGAAAATATCTCTTGAAGTCCATTATACACAATGGAGGGTTCAAGAGGAAGATTTTGTAAATATTATCAAATGCTAGTATCTAGTTTGGTGTCTAGTATTATTTTGAGTTCAAATTCTATTTTAGTTGAGTATTTTATATAAGATAGTTTGGAGATTGTAATATATCATTTTTCTATGGATTTGTGCTATCAAAATATATCTAAATTTTTTAATTGTAGTTTTACAAATATTAAATTGATGAAAATAGTCATTTTATCACACCTTGCATGAGCAAACGATCTCTATTTATTCTTACATTTGAGAGTTGTTGGGATTAAGGTGTATCAACCTGTGAGTCCTACCATTTAATTAATTTGATTATTTGAGCTTACTTTGGATAAATATTGCATATTATTTGATATCTAAAGTTGCCAACTTTGTCTTATATTTCAAGTCATTCAAGAAGCTCCTATTTTTTGTGGATGAAAATGAGGGATGCTAAGGAAGAAGCCACTTGTCACAAGGAGGGAACTTTGAAAAGAAAGTTTGAGAAGAAATTTTAAAATTTCTATGTTGATGACACATGTGTCCTTCTTTCTTACTTTATGTCATGACTTGATCCCTATTTTATAGGAAGTTGGGCGACCTACTTGGAAGATGCTATTTGATAGGATTGAATTTTCAAATGTTTCCAATTTTTGCAAAAATTGATTTGATAAGATCTTATGCAAATTTGAAGAGTCTTGATTGATAGTTTCCAATTCAGTGTTCAGTTGGACTAGCAATTTTTTGGTGATTTTGTCTTTAGGTGCCCAAAATAAGGATTTTATTCTATCTATGGGGGATGATACACCTATGTTGAGGATATACTAATTTTATGATTAGCAAGTTGATTGGGAACTCATAACGCATGTTGAGCTTTTCAATTAGGATTAGCAGGTTGAGGTAGAATTGATGGATTTTTCTCCTTTATTGAAGATTTATGATTTATGAAGATATGGAGATGGAATATCCTATTCTAGGTGTCTCATGTTGCTCTATATATACTTTTAGGCTTCATTTATTCTTAATTGAGAGAGACTATTTTCACAAGGGTTATGCTACCAAATTTTCTCCAGATGGAGTAGGTTGTAAATCTCCATGTAAAGGCATAAGAGCTTGAATATTGTATTGTAACTATAATTTTGTTGTTGAATAATACAATGACTCGCTACTTTTAGAGTGTCAGGATTTTTATCCAAAAGGGTTTTCCCCATGTAAATTATATGTTTTATTTGATGTCTTATTTTTTCATGTTCAATGATTTTTTAATGTTAAATCTATTTAATGCATGCTACTAAAGCTTCTCGATTTGGCAAGATATAAAATTGCAATGAACTTTCCTCAAAGGATTCATGTGGGAATTAAAATGTGCCTAATTTTGATTTATGGCATGTAGTAGTATGTTCTTTATCAAAGTTGTGTAATCTGGGACTAGAAAACATAGATATTGCATGTCCATAATGATATTAGATGGTAATTATAGGATGTCTCATTTCTCTTCAATTGGTATTAGAGCTCTTTACGAGCATGTTCTTTTTTCTTGCATGTGCAAGATTGTGAATTGCATTTACTTGCATATGTGTTGCATGTACTTACAAGGAATAGCATGTTGCATGCATGTGCTTGCATGTTGCTTGCATGCATTTTTTTGTGAGTGAAATGTACTTGCATGGAATCACATGTGGCTTGCATGTGCTTGCATGTTGATGCATTTAAGAATTCCTAGTGTTTCATGTTCTAGGTATTCCTTCTGTGAATATTTTTAGCGACAAAAAGCTTGAGGGGATATGAAGGAATCAACTAATAATTAATCCTTTGATGAGTGGAAGTGTAGTTTTGTTAGTTTCTAGAAACAACACACAACTTGAAGGATTTAGAAGATAGAGAAAGTGGAGTTGATCATGTAAAAATGATATGATCTAGAGCTCCTATATGATAGCAAAATAATCCTAATGCATGGGGTTGTGGTTTTTTGCTTTATGGTTTTGTTGCAGTAAAGCTTTCATATTGGGTGTTTGTGTGAGAGGCTCCTTGGTGATATGGATAAGCTTGGGCTGTTTTTATCTATGGAGTAATGGTCTTATGCTCATTTCTTTTTCAGGTGTTGGAAGGCACTATTTTTTTTGCCTTGAATGCATGGAAAGGCTATGAAGTTGATCATTGGATTATCTGGAAGCTTCTATAATAACTTGCATCTCTTAGATGCATGTGCATGTTGGTGGTTGTGGAGTTGGCTTGAAATGGGCTTGAAGTTCCTGAAATTGCTTTTTCCTTTATGGATGCTTTGTTCTTGCATGACTCAAATTCATGTTTTTTGGATCTAAGGGTTTTATGGGTTTTTCATAAAAATCCATGGTCCTGCTCATTCATGAAATTCATTGTTCCGGATTAACCTATCTTGGTGCTTTTTTGAATTTTGATTCGTCCAAATATAACATGGATATGGGTGTGCATGGGTGTTCATTGGACATAGTGCCTTTGTAGGTTTTACACAGTTAAGGAAAACTTGCAATGATGTGTAGTTGTAGAAAAGTTATTTTCTAGATGTTATGTGGAGCATTACTAGATGATATAGTTGTAGTTCTACATGCATGCTTCAAGAATAGTGAGAGGAGGTGGTCTAATTTATCTACATGGAGATGCTGGTATGTGATTAGTCACTCAATTTTTTTGTGGTGATGCTTGGTGGCTTCTCTGAATATGGTGCTCAATGTGGACATGATTGGAAAATTGTATTTGTATAGTGATCTGATGCTTGAGTCATGTTGTCTATATGTTATTCTCTTTAAGATCCTAGTTTATGGTTTGTTGATGCAATAATGGGTTTGTATTTTGCAATGATTGGATGTACGAGTCATGTAACCTATAGGTGTGTACAACCTATTTGGTTGCAGTGGGATGACTCTGATGTGGACTATTTATATCCACTAGATTTGATTCAATGTTTTATGTAGACTTGTTAGTTTTCCTTTTTTGTGGTCACTTGTGCATTAGTGTGGTTGCTTTTAGATGAGAGGATGGATGATGAGTGAGTACATCAATAGTCAGTGATGGGATCATGTAGCATGGTGTATTTCCTTGATTTGGAAATCTTGGTTTCACTTGGTGTAGAGGAAACTTGGAGGTGAGTGGACCTGGATGATTTTCAAATTTGGGAGATGGTGAGTCATGTGCTTGGAGAGATTAGTATCACAATCCAGTGGGAGCTTTAACAATGATTGAGAATTCATCACTTGGTGATGGAGGATCTTCATTAGTTATGAAATTTTTTTTTTAGAGGAATGCCTAGATCCTATTGCTATAGAAGGGTTCCTTCACTTTTGCATGTACACTATTTGAGGATGTGTAAGATCTCGCAACCATGGAGGAATTTTGTGGTCTTTTTTTGAGGGGTTGGTGGTGCTCAACAGGTGATGTTGGTTTAGAGTGTATTGATAACAATGTCATGGTGCACTCTTGATTATAGATTAGATTTCTAGCATGATGCATTACTTTTGAGACCATGGTGTGTCCACTTGGAGAATGGGATCTCCTAAGGGGGATGGTGAGATCATTATGTCATGAGAGGTTCTTGATTTAGGTGATTGGAGCTTTGATAGTGGTCTAGTGAGTTCTCTTTATATTCAATACATTGGTCACATGCTTGGGAGCTTCATGGGAGTTTAGTGATGCATTTGGAGCTTAGCATCCAAAGTGATCAATGTTTGGTGCTCATGGATACATGCAGACTTAGGTGAGGTTGGAGTTCTCTTGTGATGAGAAACATGTTGTTGAGATGGTACTCATGATGATATCTCAGCTAGAAGTCTGAGGAGACTACACCTTGGTTGGACATGAGTTCAATAGAGACCTAGGAGGAGATTTATCTTGGATGAGTCATAGTGATTTGGATATCTTGGATGAGCATTCTCATTCCCTATTCTTAGTCTTCTTGATAGTTTATCACATGAGATGTATTTCCCATTTTTCTCTCAAGTGTTTTATGCTTTGACTTCTCATGGAGATGGATCATAAGCTATATTTTCTAGTTCTAGATGTTTATTTGAGGAATATTCAACATGGTTATCTCCTTGGGATTGTATTTTCATTGTATGATGAGCATAGGGATGGTAGTGGGCTGATTTCTTGAAATAGGAAATGGGGTAGTTTGATCTTCTTCTTTGAGAGGATTAATACTTGGTGGATAAATGATTCATATGTTATGTTTGATATATTGAGATTGAACTAGTTTGGATGTTGTTAAGGCTTCACTTTGGGGTAGTGGAGGAAATCATACTTGTCACAACTAGCATTTAGAGGTGTATGTAGAAGGGCATGCTACATGTGATTTGTGGTTTCTCTCATTAGTCTATTTCTTACTCTGAGATGTTTGGATTCACTTGGAAATAGATGTGAGGATTTGTGTAGATATATGGCGATCACTATTTTGTGGTCATATGTTGTCACTTGGGTGATGACATGGAGGTTCATGTATCTCTTTCTTCTGTCAAATGTGGAGAAGATGGGAGAGCTGTAGAGACTTGTTGGGGGAGATGTTTCTTGCAAAATTTGTTACGGAATGCACAAATATTTGTGGATGGTCCTTGGCACTACATGGCTACACTTTCTTTGTTTTGTGATTGGTAGACTTAATATGCCTTTGATATTGTTAGATTTTGCATTACTCATGCAATGGGAGTTATTGCATGTGTTTGGTCTTCTTTGGCTGGTTTACACATGGATCTTGTGGTTTCCATTTATGGGTTGGTTATACTGGTGTCTTGAGTTTACTGATGGTGTATACCTATTAGGCATGGTGATTGGATGGGTTAGCACTTTATATGGGTGCTATTTTTGGTTGCATGGGTTTATTAGTTGGAAGGGAGTAGCCTAGTTTGGTTGTTGTTTTGGTTGATGTTCTTTCTTGTTCTCTAGAGGATGTCGTCAATTTTGTGTTCTAGTTCTAGGCTTTGAGGTTGATGTTTATTGATGCTTCTAGATAGCTCATGAGCATGGTAGAGTGGTGGAAGTATCCTATATATTTTGATATCATTAGGGTCTTATGCTTGTTTTATTTAGAATGATGCATATACACCTTGGCTTGTTCCTTTTCTTCCATGGGTGGCATGTTGAAGGATAACATGGAAGGTTTCCTAAGATGGTGGACATCTTGGATTTCATTGTTGGTGTCTTGTTAGAGCAAGAGAGCATGTAGAGATTTGTGTGGTTTCATTTGTGGTGACATGGTTTGATCCCGAGTTGTTGCTTTAGACTCTTGACAAGTCTTCAAAAAATGGGAGAACATTGGGATTAAGGTATCTCAACCTTTGAGTCTTAGCATTTAATTAATTTGATTAATTAAGCTTAATTTGGATAAATATTGCATATTTATTTGATATCCAAAGTTGTGAAATTTATATTATATTTCTTGAGTCATTCAAGAAGCTCCTATTTTTTGTGGATGAAAATGAGGGAGGCTAAGGAAGAAGCCACTTGTCACAACGAGGGAACTTCAAATGAGAAGAAAGTTTGAGAAGAAATTTTAAAATTTTCACGATGACGACATGTGTCCTCCCTTTCTTGGTGTCATGGATTGATCCCTATTTTATAGGAAGTTGGGTGCCCCACTTGGAAGATGCTCTATTTGATAGGATTGAATTGTCAAATGTTTCCAACTTGAGAAAAAATGATTTGACAAGATCTTATGCAGATTTGAAGAGTCTTGATTGAGTAGTTTCCAATTTGGTGTTGAGTTGGAATAGCATTTTTTTGGTGATTTTGTCTTTAGGTGCCCAAGATAAGGATTTTATCCTATCTTTATTGGATGATATGCCTATATTGAGGATAGACTAAGTTTGTGATTAACAAGTTGATTGGGAACTCATGTATGTTGAGATTTTTAGTCAAGATTGGCAGGTTGAGATAGAATTGATGGATTTTTCTCCTTTATTGAAGATTTATGATTTATGAAGATATAGAGATGGAATATACTATTCTAGGAGCCTCATGTTGCTGCTCTATATATACTTGGAGAATTAGTTTATTCTTAAGTGAGAAACTATTTTCACAGGGTTATGCTGTTAGAATTTCTCTAGATGGAGTAGGATGTAAATTTCCATGTAAAGGCCTAAGAGCTCGAATATTGTATTATTACTATAAATTTTTTGTTGAATAATACAAAGGCTTGCTACTTTTGGAGTGTGGGGTTTTTTAACTGAAAGGGTTTTCTCCATGTAAATGTTGTGTTCTATGCTATGTCTTCTTTCTTTCATGTTTAATGATTTTGTAATGTTAAGTCTATTTAATGCATGCTACTGAAGCTTCTCAATCTAACAGGCTCTAAAATTGCAATGAAATTTCCTCAAATGATTAATGTGGAAAATAAACTGTCTGATTCACTTTATGGCATAGTATTGTGTGCTTTTATCAAAATTATGTAATATGAAGCTAGAAAACATAGATACTAGATGCACGTACTAATCTTATATGGTTTTATTGGGCAAGTGCACCAAGATGGTGAAGAATTTGGTGGCCACTCACCCAAGAAAACCAAAAAATCAACATAACCCAATCAGGTTATTTGAAAAAATTAAATAACTTGATCGGGTTATGGTTAGGAATTCTTGAACCATAACTCGATCAGGCCATGTCCTATAATTAGCCCTGTATGGTAGGTGATCTATTTAGGATCTAGGACAAATTGCTTATAGAATGCTTAACGTAAATGATCACTTAATACAATGCTCAAATGAACAAATTAACATAATATAATTGCCAAGATAATGAACTGAAAAGAAAGAGAGAAAATAAAGAGGAGAACAAACGCAATTGATAACGGAGTTTGTCCCTAAGGACTACGTCTCTGGGCCCCTCTCCAACGGAGTGACCGATCCGATTATACTCCAAAAACAGTTACAATTGCTTCAATTGACTATCTCCTTCAAGCACAGCAGCATAACGTTCCTCTGATGTGCAGAAATGTCTCAAAATCTCTTGAGCATTCTCTCGTTCTCACCACCTGGACTTGGAAAATCCCATCTCTACCCCTCTTTTTATACATAAAATATGCCTAATATGGCTTAACCAACAAAATAAATGCTTAACCTCCTCTACAACTCCTCTGATATCTCCATTTAGCTTCTGGTTTACATTGTTAGAGGTATTTCTAATTGTTTATGGCAATAATAATAACTATAACTTCCTTGACGTGCACAAGAGACACTATGTTATGTTTTAAACCAAGAGTAAAATATAGCATGTTAAGTCTCTCCCAATCATGATAACCAAATGACAACAAAATAGTTTAAAGACCATAATAGTATGACAATATAATGCAAACATGTATTATAGTAAAATAGTAATATAGTAGACTTAAGAGTCATTATAGTATGACATTACAAAATAATCAAAACATGATAAATGAATAATAGCATAATACTAATATTAGATAAATCATTAATGTAATATTTAATATTTTTAGAAATAAATTAATTATGATAATATGATTTTTTATAATCTATAATAATGAATAAAAATTGTATCATCATATTTTATATGAAACGTGGCAATCCATTATTAAGACAAGAGACACATATGCGTCATGTTCCTGCCGATTACCAGTTGTGTTTGGTTGTTTGTGAGATGTAGTTGACAAAAGCTGTTAGGAGGGTGCAATGTCACTTTGTGTTGTCTTAAAAAGAAAAAATATTACACATGGAGTTTTCATTTTTTTTTTAATTGTAAACCCTCAAGTCAACCGAACTTTGACTGCTTGTAACTCGAGCATACGATGTCGGATTTCAACAAAATGAGCATTGTCGGAATCGTCTCGACGATCCCTTCGATTTGACACCGCTTCCGTCAATTTTCGAGATGATCATTTTTCGCCTTTTGGATGACCCCTGAAGCCAATTTGACTAGAAGTTTGACCGGCTGTAACTTGCACAAATGGAGTCCTTTTCGCCCGTTCAGGATTTAGCGTTGGAATGGGATGTCGTTCTCTTTACGATGAGGCTGAATTTTGGAGCATTGGGGACTCTTCAATTTTTAGTGAAAAATATCCCTTAGATCAGGCCTCCCCACTAGAGAGCTTTTGGACCTTCGAAAGCTTGATTACTTGGAAAGTAAGTGAGGGTAAAGTTCCCTCACTTTACCAATCTCCATCCATCTTGCTTTGCTTGGATGCATCCCCTTCAGGCCTACTCTGAGGTACTCAACATCTCCTCTTAGGAAGTTCTAACATTCACATTAGAATAACATCTTACGGCTTAACTTTCGACATGTATACCGGAGAAAAGGTCATCAACTGATGGAACTTGAATGTTTGTGACTTCATTTAGTATCATTGGAGGCTCATACAGTTTCAAATTCTCAACATTGACAACTGAGTAAATATGCATGTATGGAGGAAGATTGAGGCGGAAGGCATTGGTACCAATCTTCTCAAGGATCTCAAAGGACCATATCTAATTGGCTTAAGCTTTTTACCTTCACCTTGCATTCTTTCCTTGCTAATATGTAACCAAACTCTGTCTCCAACCTGAAAATGATGGTCGCGATGCTTGTCATGGCGAATCTTGTATTTTTGCTTGGCTCTGTTCCAACCGTGCTTCCACTGCCTGATGAATTGCTTGGACTTTCTGGATGAACTTTAAAGCCTTCTCTGCATCATGGCGTCCATCTTCAACATCATCTTTCCCAAAAGCAAAATCCATCGGTGTCTTGGGCACATAACCAAAGCATGTCTCAAAAGGAGACCTCTTAGTAGAAGAGTGTGTTGCATGGTTGTAGGCATGCTACACATAATGAAGACTCTCATCCCACAACTTAGGATGCTTGCTACAGTAACCTCTGAGTAGATGCACAACTGTCCTGTTTACAACCTGCAATGCAGATGGAATTAGCGGATGGAAGGTTGTACTCTTCTTCGATCGGTGTCCATGAGTCCCCACAAAGCTGACCAAAATTCCCCAAAAGAATCGAGAATCTCGATCCGGAATACAATAAGTAGGTAACCCAAAATGAACCCATACAAATTGAAAGTACATATGAGCTGTCAGTTCAGAAGTGACTTGCTTTTTACATGGCATCAAAATACACATTTTGCTGAACCGATCAATTACTACATACAAATAATCATGTCCCTTCCTAGACATAGGTAACCCCCCAACAAATTCCATTGACACACTTTCCCATGGACGAGAAGGTACAGGTAGAGGTGTGTACAAACCCAACTTCCTATTACTAGGCTTACTAGTTGCACACATAACACAACCTCTAATATACTTAGTTACAGTTTCTTGCATATGAGGCCAATAACAATATTTCTGTAGTTGAGTCAATGTTTTGTTTACCCCAAAGTGTCCTGCAATCAATGAGGTATGTGCTTCTCTAATCACCTGTGCTTGTTCATCTTTTGGAACACATAATTTACCCAAGTGATATAATAGTTTATCTTGCACATAATAGTCTTTCTCTTCTACATGTTTACCATTCATTAAAGCAGCATAGATATCCTTAAAGTTCTCATCATTAGCATATTGTTCCTGAAAACTTTCATGAACCATAGAACTATTATGAAGGATTATCAAAGCATTCATCATAGGAGGCCTAGAGAGCATGTCTGCTACTTTGTTATGGGTACCTTTCTTATACTTAATAACCAAATGAAACTGTTGCAAAAAACCCATCCACCGAAAGTGCCTACTTTGTTGCAGTTTAGATTGTGAGTGCAAGCGAAGTGGTGGTGTCGGTTTGGATTGCGGTTTCTTTCCCCATTATGTAATGAATTTCATTTTTTAACACTTTCACGAACTAAAGCATAAAGTTCTTTATCATAAGTGGGATAGTTACCCCTACTCTTTGAAAAAGTTTAGTGGTAGCAAACTGGTTTACTCCTTGCATGATCTTGCTCCCATGGCTTGAAATCCACTGCATGCGTCGCCGATCTCAAATGGTTGATGTAGATCTGGTAAGGCCAAAACTGGTGCAGTGCTCAACTTTCCCTTCAAAGTGTCAAAAGCCTTCTATTGTGGACCTCCTCACTGAAAAGTTGCTCTCGTACTAGTTAATGCATGTAATGGTGATGCTATATAAGAGAAATTTGCAATAAACTTTCTCCAGTACTGAACTACACCTAGGAAACTTTTGACCTCTGTGATTGTACTTGGCTTAGGCCAGTTTACAATAGCTTCGACCTTCGTAGGGTCTACTTTCAATTGACCACCCCTCGACCTTAGCCTAAGTACACTAGGATGTCTTAGCAAATTCATTTAGACATCTTTACATACAATTTTTTCTTTTCTTGTTACATCAAAGACTTTCTTTACATGACTTACATGATCTTCCCAAGTTTGTTGAATACAAGAATAATATCATCTAGATAGACTATGACAAAATCATCAATAAAAGGGCCGAAAGACATCATTCATGACTCTCATAGGTATTTGGGGTGCAAAGCCCCAAAGGCATAACCAACCACTCAAATAGTCCCTATTTTGTCTTAAATGCAGTCTTCCAAATATCATCTTCTGCAATTCTTATCTGATGATAACCACTTCGCAAATCTAACTTAGTGAAATAAACTGCATGTTTTAACTGATCAAGTAAATCATCAATTCTGGGAAGAGGATACATGTTCTTTACCGTTATCTTGTTCAAGGCACGGTAGTCGATGCACATCCTCCAAGTTCCATCTTTCTTTGGAACCAAGACAATTGGAGAACCACAAGGAGATGTACTAGGACGAATAACTCCTTTTTCCACCAACTCTTGAACCTGTTTTTTGATTTCCTCATTCTGCATAACAAATAAATGGTACATGCCGATATTAGGAAGTGGAACATCCTACTATAACTGGATTTCATGCTGTATCTCTCTCTTGGGTGGCAACCCCTTCGATTCCTGAAACATGTCATCATAAGCGGAAATAATTTTGACCATTTCAGCTTTATGTTTTGGGTCACACCCCTTGAATGCCTTAGATTTATCATCTTCTTTGGCTTTTACAAGCATTAA
>VDFB02075321.1:234806627-234873612 GCA_007258455.2 Sequoia sempervirens | reverse complement strand
ATACATATATATATATGTAGGTATATACATACATACATACATACATACATACATACATACATGCATATGTATACACAACTAAGTATATGCATACATATAACTATACATCTATATGCAACATATCCATAAATTAATCTATTTGAAACTATAAATTTTTGAACACATACACTTGGAAATTAATTTAATTGTAAATTGTAAATGTAAGTTTACAATGAATAATAAAAATGAACATTATAAATGAACACAATGTCTATCGGGTCACGGCCAAAGTAAAGTCTTGAAAGACTTTACCTGATATGTAATCTTACAAATTGACATGGTCTTCACAACCTCCTAGCCATTTGACATGCCGGCCACAACAAACAAATATAATACAACAAACAAACATGGACAATAGTTATTGAAATAAATAAAAAGATATACTAGTTAGTAAAAAACATAGAACAATAATTGAAACTTAGAACAATTTGAACAAAAAATCCTTAATTATTTGGTGTGTTGATAAACACAATTACCAAACTGCCCACCATGAACATCGTTACACCACCTCTCCTTGTTCTCCCATGCCTGCAAGAAAAGATTTACAACCACGGGTAGTCACAACCGAGGCTAGTAACATACAAACATCATATGACCTTTGAAATAATGCATGTACAACAACACATAATTAATCAAGTTCAATTGCGAATATAGTAGTAGAGGACAAAAATTGTGAATGCCACTGGCTGCTATCCTTCTTATTTAGAAATTTGAATCTGACAATTGAATGCATTCAATTTGATTGTTGTGTTTCAAATATGAATTTGTTATAGCATTTGAATTTGTAGCTGCCAGTTACGTAGGTTTTTAGAGATGATATGACTGAATTCTGCACTATATTTGGATTGGATGTTCATTTGGGAAGCCTTATATATCTGTGATTTTTTGTAGCTTTGCATGCATGCATAGAGTCATACAATCATATATCAGTAATATACATTGCAAAGCAGAAAAAACACCTAAATGTGTCACTTTTAACATCTAATTAAAACTCTTTTATCATTCAAATCCGCTCAAAAGTGAATGGGTCTAATTCACGTTAGCACCTTCTACAATCAATTTCGCACCCATTACAAATCACTCCTACATATTAATCTCCTTACTAAAGCACCAGACACCAAACACATTACACCCCAATTAATCTTTATTTGGGGTCCGATTGACGCATATGACTAATGTTTTTTTGTGGGTATCCCATCATAACCTACCTGCTTTTGTCACACAGCTTTAGAAATACATACATACATACATAATATTAGCCACACACACATATATATATGTATCTATATATGCATGTATGTGCATACATACATACACATACACATACATACATACATACATGACACATACATGTATAGTATGCATACATACATACACACATACATATATATGTATGTATGTATATGCATACATACATGCATACATACATGCATATTATATAGCATGTATATATGTACATATGTATAGATAGAAGATGCATTACATACATACATACATGTATGTGTGTATGTATGTATGCACATTAGCATACACACATACATGTATGGGGAGCTGTATGTATGCATGCATACATACATGTATGTTCACATGTATGTATGCACATACATACATACACACATACATGTATAATACATACATACATATATACATATATGTATAATGTATAAAGGTGTATGTATGTGCATACACAAATAGATACATGCATACATATATACAACACATGGCGAAAAGGAGTGTAAGAGGAATGATTTATTTCATAAACAAGCAGTAATAATTTTGACATCATCGAATAAACCCTTAATGGGTCGTGAAAATGCAGAAGAAAATGAATAACCAGTACCATTGTTTGCATTTTGAAAGGATAGGCAAAGGATACACACATATACATTGATTTGTTGAATGAACAAGAGACACAGAATGTAAAATGACAAATATATGTATGCTAGCCTACTGTATGTGCAATGGAAAGTAGAAATTTCTTTACAAATGGTAGAATGTATAAAGTAAGAAGACACTGCATAAATGAAAATAACTATAAGTACCTACCTAATACTTGGGATATTAGAGGAATGTGCAGAGGATGCTTGTCGTTGCTTTCGATACATACATACATATATACATGTATGTATGTATGTGCACATACATACATACATACATTTTTGTAATATGAAAGATGCAGAAGAAAATGATTAACCAGTACCATTGTTTGCATATTCAAAGGAGAAAGATGTTAGATGTTACCTGAGGCCTGCTGTGATGTGCAAATGGAAAGCATGGTATGTATGTATGTATGTCTGTGATATGTATGTACATACATGTATGTACATATGTATGTCTGTAAGTGTATATATGTATGTCTGTATG
The DNA here is from genome assembly GCA_007258455.2 of Sequoia sempervirens. NCBI lineage: Eukaryota > Viridiplantae > Streptophyta > Pinopsida > Cupressales > Cupressaceae > Sequoia > Sequoia sempervirens. The sequence goes on along the minus strand of VDFB02075321.1, from coordinate 234,871,209 downwards.
TGTATATACAGGTATGTATGTATATATGTATGTGTGTATGTGTACATACATACATGTATGTAAATATGTATGTCTGTATGTGTACATACATACATACATACATGCATACATGTATGTATAATAAATACATGTATGTAAATATGTATGTCTGTATGTGTACATACATACATACATACATGCATACATGTATGTATATATGTATGTACACATACAGACATACATATATACATACATTATGTATATATGTATGTGTGTATGTGTACATACATACATGTATGTACATATGTATGTCTGTATGTGTATATCTATATATGTACATATGTATGTTTGTATGTGTATACACATGTATGTACATGTATGTATGTACACATACACACATACATATATACATACATGTATGTATATATGTATGTATGTATATACATGTACGTATATATGTATGGTCTGTATGTATACATACATACAGACCATATATATATTTATGGTATGTATGTGTATATGTATGTCTGTATGTGTACATACATACAGACCATACATCTATAGATGGTATGTATGTACACATACATACATGCATATATGTAAGTATGTATGTGCACATACATACCATACATATATGTATGTATGTATGTATTGGGTTTTTCAAAGAAATTAACCAAGGGTTTCATAGTAATAATTTGTCAGTCGCAGGAATACAGAAGTGCATTTTCAGATAGATGCAGAATATTCCAGGCAAGGGTTTCATGAGATCAATTCCTTAAGCAAACGAATTTGGAAAAAGCCAAGCAGGGGTTTTCACGAATTCGTTTTTGAGATAGATGCAGAATATTCCAAACAAGGGTTTCATGAGATTAATTCATTAAGCACACGAATTTGGAAAAAACCATGCAAGGGTTTTGACAAAAAAATATTTATTTTTAATGGGTTTGTCGATTTATGCCCAAAGTGACATGGGTTTTTTATAGACATGTGTTCAAACCCACGAAATTCCTGATCATTTCTGGAGACAAAATCATGAGACAATCGACTTTACCAGGTCGTATTTAATAATTTAAGCACAATAAAACCCGCATTTGGAAAAACAAAGCAAGGATTTTCACAAAAACATATTTATTTTTAATGGGTTTGTCGATTTATGCCCAAAGTGACATGGGTTTTTTATAGACATGTGTTCAAACCCACAAAATTCCTAATCATTTCTAGAGACAAAATCATGAGACATTCGAATTTACCAGGTCGTATTTAATAATTTAAGCACAATAGAACCCGCATTTGGAAAAACAAAGCAGGGGTTTTCACAAACCCACGAAATTTGTTATCATTTCTGCAGACAAAATCATGATACAGTTGAATTTACCACGTTGTGAGCACGCGGTAACATGAGGACAGGAAATCATTTTACCCCAAAAAAAACCCGTGTGTATAACGTCAATACCATGACATTAGCAGAATAAAACAGCACATGGCGAGATGCATGATTTACTTCATAGACAAGCAGTAATAATTTATCAAACGTCGAACAAACCTTTCACGGGTCTTAACACTCGAATAAACCCTTCACGGGTCATGAAAGATGCAGAAGAAAATGATTAACCAGTACCATTGTTTGCATATTCACAAGGTAGACGATGTTAGATGCTACCTGGAGCCGTGCGCACGTGGAGGAGCTGTGGGGAGCCGTCGCCATCCGCAGCCTTCTCCATCGCCGGGAACCTTCCAGACAGCGCGCGGCAAAGCGAATGGTTATGATGGGATACCCACAAAAAAACATTAATCATATGCGTCAATCGGACCCCAAATAAAGATTAATTGGGGTGTAATGTGTTTGGTGTCCGGTGCTTTAGTAAGGAGATTAATATGTAGGAGTGATTTGTAATGGGTGCGAAATTGATTGTAGAAGGTGCTAGCGTGAATTAGACCCATTCACTTTTGAGCGGATTTGAATGATAAAAGAGTTTTAATTAGATATTAAAAGTGACATAATTAGGTGTTTTCTTAATTTTTTATTGGTGGTTATATGTAGGGGGTATTGGGACAATAGGTAATGATAACCGGGCGGCACCTCTAAAAGGGGTCTTTTTGACATACACGCGCATATCGGATGCTACCGCACTCTACCGAATTGTCCAAAAGCCAAAACCTTAGTTATAAGATCTTAACTCAGGTGCGAAAAAAACCCATAATTTTTTTTTCCGATTCGACATACAGTTTGTATTCTACGGTTGCGCGAAGTTAGCCCTGGCGGCTACTGGGTCTTCTCCCCTAGCAGGTCATTTTTTAGCATTTTTGGACCACAATTGGCCCATTTGTGCACTATTACTGGGTATTTATGAACAACTACTGTGGCATTTGTGCATAAGTACTGAAAATTTTAAGTGCACTACTATTGGGGGATCTTTAGTCCACTATCGGGTGACATTTTGAAATGATCACTTTTTGACCTTTCTGCGTTTAACGGATTCTACAGAATATGTCATTACTACCCAAAAGCCAGATCAATAGCTATAAACAGTTAAGTCGTATACATAGCCAACAAAACAAAAATCGTCAAAATCCGATATACCGTTTAGAATCTGTGGGTGCGGGAAATTAGCTATGTCCACTAATGACCCCTCTCCCGAGACAAGGGATGACAAAACGAAAAACAAAAGACTTTGTGACCGATCAGAGCTTAGTGTGCTCGTTGAATTCCAAAAGACGACCACGTGCTTTCTTGCAGAAGTAGATCCACCTCTTAAAGACTTTTCTACACGCCTCTAGATGATTCTCCTTTTCTTACACTCGGTTTCCTAGTCAAACCCAGGGTCATTCACGCACTCAATGAAAGCGTTTAGTCACTGTCATCTTTATCTCTACTTCGCATCCGTCTGGTATTTATCTTTTATCAAAACCCACTCCTTCGTCATACAAAGACTTACGCGGTCTGGGTTTTCAACAAGAACCCTGCTTGCATTGGTTTATCTTTCGTTCTCCCTTTCTCTCGAAGCTCAATCCAATTTCATGGCATCTACTTCAGGTTTTAACAGTGGGCGTCAGCCAGAGAACGAGGATACAGATGCTTCCCAAGCAATTCCAGCAGCTCCATCTGCTTCTGCTACTTATTCAGTAGTAAGCCCATTTTCATCCTGTTTTGGTTGGTTTTCTCGCTTCTTTTCTACGCGTTTAGATCAGTCCAGTTCTGTGGCACCTACATCCACCACAATTAATCAATCACAGAATGTGGTTACAAATGCTTTTCAAGGCATGGCACCATATACTTCTACCTCCGCCATGAAAAATCTGCCCTATGATGTATATATTAATCATTATGGCCCCGATGTGAAAGAAACGCTCGCAACCACTCTCTCTAATACCTTAAATGGCATGGGGTTAAGGTTTTTTCTTGATTCGGAAGAGCTTGAATTGGGAGATTCCTTGCCTAAAGAAATAGAAGAAACAATGCGCAGTGCTTCTCTTCATCTAGCTATATTTTCCGAGAATTATGCCCAATCCCCTTGGTGTTTGGCAGAGCTTTCATTTATGCTCAAAACTGACACCCAAATTGTACCCATTTTCTACCATATTCAACCTGACGATGTCCGATATGCAAAAGGAGTCTTTGCTGGTGCTTTTTCCCAGCACGAAAAGGAACGTAAATACACACCAGACCAACTTCAAGAGTGGAAGAAGGCACTCCACAATGTTTCCTTCAATATCGGTCACGTTGTTAATACCGGGGAGTGAGTACCAAATATCCTTACCCCTTTCTAATCAATTTCCTTCCGAATTCTTCCAATAATTTAATCTTTAGTTTTCTGTATATATTAAGGTCAGTGTTTGGTTTCACTGCTGTTGTATATGTCTAGTGACGAGGTGAAGCTGCTCAAGAAGATTGCTTATTCTGTTTCTGAAGTAATGAAAAAATTGCCACTTGTGGTTGCCCAACATCCAATCGGTTTGGATGGAGCTGTAAATGACTTCGAAATGACTATTCAATCTGCTGAACACCATCACCCTGTGCATATTGTGGGATTATGGGGCATGGGTGGCTCTGGCAAGACCACTCTTGCTAAACAGTTTTATAACAACAAATACAAAACTATGGAAAAATCTAGTTTTGTATCTGATGTTAGAGATGCTGCTAATAAAAATGTATTGCATGCTAAGCAGAAAGAACTACTGGAGGACCTTGGTCTCAAAGATGTACGAGTGGACAATATAGAAGCGGGAAAGGGTAAAATTGCTAGCCGACTGAGATCTGTTCGATTATTGATAGTGGTGGACGATGTGGATGATGTGGAACAATTGGATGCACTATTGCCTACCAAGGACAGTCTTGGAGGAGGTAGTTTGATCATAGTCACAACAAGGGAACTTGAAGTGCTTAGATCTTGGGGCATTTCCACAGTTTATAAAATGAAAACATTGGATCCACATCATGCTGAACAACTTTTTTGTTCGCATGCTTTCTTGCAGCCCTCACCACTTCAAGGGTTTCAGTCTTTAGTTAAAGATTTCTTAAATGTTTGCGGTGGATTACCGTTGTCTCTGACAGTTTTGGGGGCACAATTATTTGGCAACTCCAGCAAAGATTATTGGAAGCAACAATTGGAGATCTCCAGAATACTACCTAAAAATATCAAAGAAAGCTTAAAAGTAAGCTATGATAGTTTAGATGATGAAGAGAAGGAAATATTCGTAGATATTGCATGTTTTTTTATTGGAGAGGAGAAAAGTATGGTTCTTAATATTTGGGATCATGGCCTACACAGTTGGGAAGGACTTTTCAATAAATGTCTTGTTGAGCTTGATGATGGTGAGCATATAAAAATGCATAATCATTTAAGAGATTTGGGAAGAGAAATTGCAAATCAACAGTCACCATACCGCATTTGGTTTCCATATCAAATTATTGAAGTTCATAATAAAGCACAGGTGAGATTAATGCTTTATTTGATTCCCATTAATCAATGGCATGACAGAATTTTGTTTGTTTCTTGTGTCGAGGAATTATAGGTGTTTCTATTAGGTTTTGATCTAATTTAATTTAATTTATTTTAATTGAAAAGAGCATTCGCATTCGAGGAATAGCGTCTACAACAGCTGGATCCAGAATTGGGTTTGAGGGGTTTCCACAATGCTCGCCGGGCGGGAAGGTCATAGTTAACACCAACGGAGGACCTCGTGGGCTAACACCATCTTCGCTTGGATTAAAAATTTTGCAGGTGAAAGGAAGTTATTACAACGAAATAATTGGTGATATATCAAGAGAGTTGTTATGGCTTCGGTGCGTTGACGTTGGGCAGAGAAATCTTCTTTCATTTAGTTCATTGAAAAATTTGAGGGTATTAGAACTCCATGAAAGAGGTGATAGTCAATTAGAAGAACTATGGAAGACTGACAGTGATGTAAGCATCCTCCTTTTAAGCTGTTCTATTATTGCAATATTTTTATAGTTGTATGTTTCTGTCCATCTCATTGACACTTTTCTGCAGGCTCCTGTGCAGTTAAGAGGGCTAATTATTTCTGGTTGTCATAAGTTCCATAGATTTCCAAATTCAATAGGCTGTCTCAGTCATTTGAAAAAGGTAGTGGTTAGTAGTGCAAGATCTCTGAGGGATCTGCCAACAGAATTTTGCCTTATACGATCGCTAGAGCACCTGGAATTAATTTGGTGTGTTGAGCTATCATCACTACCCAGCAATTTCGGCAATTTGAAATACCTGCGGCATCTAAGTTTGGACGGGTGTACGAAGTTGAGCTCGTTGCCAGAATCTTTTAAGGAGATGATATTCCTGCAACATCTGAACCTAAACGAGTGCGAAAAACTCGTCATAGGGTCAGACATTCTACAAGAAATGACAAAGCTCGAGTATGTGAGACTTCCTGAGTGCAAGCCGAAGACATACATATTCTTTGTGGCCTCACAACGGCTTCTGCAATGCGTGGCATGCACATTCACTTTAGTTTGCTCAATAAACTGGTGTTCACGTAATGCACGATAAACTGCAGACATGTGCAGTATTCTTTAGGCTAGACTTAATTCTATTTTTAGTTATGTTTAATCATGGATCCAATGCGTAATGCATGGTCCAGTTTGTTGGCAGTCAGCTTATTTTTCCTTAGTTTACATTTACTTCTTTTCAATGCATCTAATGCTGCACGTAGATAGCCCTTTCTATAACTGTTTTTAATAAATGAAGTCTTCTGCTGGTAACTACAGTTTGCCATGTAGCGAAGACTGATTTTTATTTATTCTGTACGCTGCTTCCACAGCAGAGTATCAATTCAATATTTCAGATCAGTTTATTTCCTTTCAATCTCTACTGTACGGACAGAACAGAGCGATCTTTTAATTGAAGTCTTTTATTTCTATTTTAATCTCTCCATAATAGTGTAAGAGCTATTTATTTTTCAATCCTTCACAAGCGATTGGAAATGTTGCCTTCTGACAGCACAAATCACAAATCAGGAGTGTAGTTTCTTAAAATGCAGAGAACAGAAACAGCTACACAAAACAGAGGAGAAAACAGAGCTATACAAAAACAAACACAAAACAACTTTTAACATAAACACAGGATACTCTTTTTATTCACTTTCTCAACTGCATTACAATATGCCTCGATCGAGGTCTTTCTCAAGACTTAACAATCTACACACACTCATTTAAGGTTTAACAAACTTAATAGAGGGGATCTGTATATAGTATAATTTCCCCTGAAAATAGACATCAACTAGACTGTTTCTCGCAAAATCGACATGTGCATCTAAGAATCAACTATATGCAAACTAACGGTCAAATAAATCCGCACATGGTGTAAGACATGCATAATTGGATGAGGATCTCCTAATGGTATGGCAAACTTGAGTGAATCTTGTGCATGGCGGTGAGGCTCATGCATCACTTCTCGACAAGGAGGTTAAGGGAGGTGTGAACATTGGTCAACTGAGCAAGTTGCGAATGATGAACATAGGGAGTGAGTTGTTGACAAGATTGCCGAACTCTCTTGGAGATTTGTCATCTTTGACAAGATTGCAGAACTCTCTTAGACAATTGAAACCTCTCCTGCGCTGGAGAATTTACCAGAATTTGCGGGTTGTCTTAATCTATTAGAGCATTTCAACATAATCTATTCAGGAGTGAAATCTTTACCAAAATCAATTAGGCAACTAAATAATCTTCAAGCATTGGCTATAGACACCTGGGTCGTTTGCTTTTTCGTTGTGCAACCTTAAGTGTATGAAGTTGTCAGCAATAGAAGTGTCCAGCATTTCTGTATCTCCAGATTGTTGTCCCGTTCTTGAAGAAATTAAAAAGAAGACAATAATTGATTGTTACAGCAAACACAAACTGTTAACACACAATTGAATCTTTATTCATTTAAAATGATTACAAAACTTCTTGATCGTGTGATAAAAAATCAGCATTATGTAAGTGCCTCTCTTTATAGAGGTCTTGTGTTGGAAACTTGCAGCCAATTAAAGACAATTTCCACATAACCTATAAAGAAATCTATACATCTAAGTATTCAGAATCTACATGTAAGAGAATAGACAACATACCCATGAAAATATGACAGAAGATCTACCTTGGGAAAACCCTCAAAAGGGAAAAACCTAGCCTCCAAAAGCATCCATCTTTCATGTATTATTCAACAATAAAATTACAATACATCTTTTGAATCTCCATGAACACCATTGAAGCAACAAGCTCTCTCCAAGCAATCCATGCGAACAAACATGCAACCACACATCCTGTGTCATGCTTCAAACCCTCACAAATGCTAATCAGAGCTAATCATGTAATATTGCATCACACTAACTACTTTTGTGGTTGTTCTTATAGAAGCAAGCTCCCACAAAACCACTAAGTTTGTATTGCACAAAACCATGTGACTATAACTATGAGATTACAAACCATGTCCCTTTATTTAATATTGGGTGCTTTATTTATTATTTTCCCAATATTAAATAATTACATTTTATCAACTTAACTTATGTGCCAATATTACATGCAACATTGAGTGGCCCCAAGAATAATTACATTGAATATATAATGCAAGATGTGTTGTAATTATATAATGCAAAGTGTACAACACACCTTTCCATGATGAAGAATAATAAAAATAGAAGTGGATCTCATGCATATTCATATAAACTGGAGATCAACTAAGCTATTTTTATCTCGTGCAAAGAACTACAGTTCAACTACAGTTAATGTCATGCGATATGTGGAAATTGCTATGCCAACAATCTCCCCTTAATTTCAACATTGATTTGATTCGACACAATCATGATGCGCCAATCATTGTTTGACGAAAAACACTATGGCCTTTTCTAAGGCTTGGATCTGACTTCCTCACACAACTACATATTGGTAGGGTAGGCGAATTTCTGCACCTTTCACAAAATCCGTGATCTTCATGCAAATCAACCTATTATGATCTGCGATCTTCTGCAACTTCAAAGATGGTACTGAAGCTTCATCTTGAAAATGACTATCTTTTGATCTCATCGACCTTCCTTCTGACTGATCGGATCTCCTCTTTGTTTGGACACAAAAATCCATATTTCTTTTGCTCACTTTGATTCACTTTCTTCTCAACATTCTTTCCTAGGTCGGCTGCGGATCTTTCCTGTCGGCAGCACACTTCCTCCTCTTTTCAAAAAGAGAAAATCTGATCCAAATCGTTGACTTGGTAGCAATTTGTCTCTCTTTGATTGTGATAGGCTTTCATAAACCATGACTTTTCAGAAATACTGATTTTATTTGATAATTGCGATTGAATGGGGCAACTTCTCTTCTCTTACATGGCTTTCTTTACTTTAGACGACACCTGCACTTTGACTTTGGCAGCTTCTTTTGCCTTATATTTCTTCTAGCTACCGATTTCTTTTGGATGTTGATCCTCCTAACACCTGTCTTCTTTCTACAGTTGCAATTTCTATAGAGCAGCGATCTCTATGATCTCCTCCTCAATGGTGGCTTAAGAATTTTAGGTCTTACGTAGGGAAAGTGACCCCCCTTTCTTCTTGTTGTTGTAGCGACTTCAACACAGCGACGTCTTACCACTCTTGGTAGTTTTTAATTTCAACAACCCTTTTCTAGGGTCTGCAATCAGACTTTCAAACAGCAACAACTCCAAAAAAACATTGTGATTTCTGTTGTTTGCAAAGTAGCTTTGTCACTTTACACAGGCTGTATTGATGACTTCCACAATCTCCTTTGCACATCTTGATCTCGTTTCTAGCAATTTAACCCAGTTAACAATCGACTGGACTTTGATACCAATTGAAAAAATTAAAAAGAAGGCAGAAATTGATTGTAATAGCAAACACAAATTGTTAACACACAATTGCATCTTTATTCATTCAAAATGATTAAAAAAATTCTTGATCATGTGATCAAGGATCAGCTGATCAAAATAATCAGAGATAAATAATGCATTGCAATTGCCTCTCTTTGTAAAGGTCTTGGACAAATTGAAGACTGATAAAAATAGAAATGGATCCCATGCATATTCATGCAAAATGGAGATCAACCAAGCTATTTTTATCTCATGCAAAGAACTATAATTCAACTATAGTTCAACTATAGTTAATCTCATGCGATGTGGGTAAATTACTATGCCAACACTTGAGACTCTTCAAATTAGAAATATTTACAATCTCACAGAGATAGAAGTTCTACCAACCACAGTTAAGGACTTAGATTTGCTAGGGTGTAAAAATTTGACAAACATCAGGAGCATAGTTGGTCTTGTAAATATTCCAAAGCTGAAAATAGAAAGGTGCCCTGAGTTGGATGTGCTTCCCAGTTTTGCACAATTAGCCTCTCTCCAAGAATTTGTTCTCATAGATTGCTACAAAGTTCAGAAAATAAAAGGTCTGGAATATTGCAAAGTGTTAGAGGAGTTGAAAGTAGATAGCAGTTGGGAGATACGGGGTATAGAAAGTTTAGAAAGGATGGAAATATTTAGGAGTGTAAAACTCATAGCAACCAGGAGCTCATGGGTTGAAGATTACATTCAAAGTATTCAAGTAATAATGGTTTTTACGAATTTAGAATTTTAACGGTCTTCATCTTATTATTGTGTGGCTAATGTTGATATGCAAAGATTTCTAGAAATGTCCTGGAGAAGTATTTGTATGTACATGGGTAGTTGGTAATTTTGCCTACTTGTAAGCTCCTTCAACTTTCCAACTCTCTCTTGTTGATTCCTTTGCTAGCTAGAAAATTTCCTCCAAACCAAAATTGGTGCAGAGGCAATTGCTCAATGTTGACACCATTATTGTATGTTTTATTATAAATTGCATTATTTGACGTATGCGATTGCAAATATCTTCAATAAATAATCAAGTATTTTCAATCGAGGTGGAGGAGGGTACATGGTTTTGGATGGGTCTCTGTTGGAAACTTGCAGCCAATTAAAGACAATTTCCACATAACCCATAAAGAAATCTATGCATCTAAGTATTCAGAATCCACATGCAAGAGAGTAGACAACATACCTATGAAAATATGACACAAGATATACCCTGGGAAAACCCTTAAGAGGGAAAAACCTACCCTCCAAAAGCATCCATCTTTCATGTATTATTCAACAATAAAATTACAATACATCTTCTGAGTCTCCATGAACACCATTAAAGCAACAAGCTCTCTCCAAGCAATCCATGCGAACAAGCATGCAACCACACATCATGTGCCATGCTTCAAACCCTCACAAATGCTAACTAGAGCTAATCATGCAAAATTGCATATCTTCAATAACTACCTTTGCGGTTGCTTTTATAGAAGCAAGCTCCCACAAAACCACTAAGTGGTATTGCACAAAACTATGTGACAATAACTATGAGATTACAAACCATGTCCCCTTACTTAATATTGGGTGCTTTATTTATTATTTTCCCCAATATTAAATAATTACATTTTATCAACTTAACTTATGTGCCAATGTTACATGCAACATTAAGTGGCCCTAAGAATAATTACATTAAATACATAATGCAAAGTGTACAACACACCTTTTACCAACATTCTCCCACTTGTTGTATACATTGCATAAGGGGAACAAGTAACCTCAAAATATGAATCAAATGAACAATCCATATTGCCACATATACCATCATGGAATCAAAATGCTCCATGTGTTCTATCAAGATACCTGTAACAAGAATCAAAGTGACCTCCATCCCAAGCATGAATGCTCTCATCCTCCATCATGCCACTCAATAAAGATAAGAAACCATCTAATAGAGAAACCACACAATCTGCTACAACAAAGCATAAGTCCTACTCAACTGATATCCCAAACACAAAACACTCAATCCAAAGGTATCAATATGCACCAGTAGCTATCAGGATACACAAACCCAAAGCTGAAATAACACCCACAATAAGTGCCAATACATCCAACTATCCATACCTTCAAGGTATACAAAACATAGTAAACTCATGCCATAAACATATACACCCATAAACTGCAATCATAAACTCCATGTGCAAAACCTGTCCAAGAATGACATACACATCTAAGAGCTCCCATTGCATGGGTAATGCAAATCTAAAAAAGATCAAGGCATACCACGTCTACCAATAACATCATATAGAAAGTGTAAACTATATCATGTAGTAACAAGGAATCATCCACAATGATATGTAAACCTGTATATAAAATGCCTGTAAGAAAAATATCCTACATACACCTCTAAAAGCCAACTATGTCAAGTATGATCTCCTCTACAACACCCCAAAGAAAAGCCATAACAACACCCAAACATTCAATCTCCAAAATCAAGCATTACATAAGTATCATGTAATCAACATGGATGTAAGCCTCTTAAGCCAAACAAGATCAAACTAAATACATTCCCAATGAAGGAAATAAGCCCAATACATCTCCTAAACTCAACATCATTGGATGTAATCACAATGCATAAGGAGATAAACATGCCAACACTCCTCAAATGAACCCTCCAAAACCATATATCCATAGCTCAAGATCCTTATGCATGAGAAGATAAAGCATAAAACACAAAGCACCTGAAAGTAACAATGGGCAATACCTCTCAAGTGAAACTACCGAGTAGACCAAGAGTGAGGAATGAGAATGCTCCTCCAAGACATCCAAGTCATCATGACTCATCCAAAAACACTCTCCTCATAGGTCCATGTTGAACTCATGTCCAACCAAGGTGTAGGCTCCTCGGACTCCCTGTTGAAATCTCATCAAGGGTAGACATCTCAACACATGTCTCTAATCATAAGAGAACTCAAGCCTCACCTATGTCTCCAAGTATCTATGAGTACATGTAACCAACCAATCCATGCCAAACTCCAAATGCAACATAGCATCATCATGAAGTAATCAAGAAAATGTCGATGTAATCAATACCAAGAGAACCACACAAGATCAATGTCATATATCCAATCGCGAATCAAGAACATAACCATGACATCATGATCTAACCATCTCCTTATAGGAGATCACATGCACCATAACATATATATATACATCTTGGTCTCAAGAGAACATGTAATATTCCAAACTCTAAACTAGTATCAAGAGTATAATATGACATCATAACAAATACACTCTAAACCAAGAAACCATATCTCCAATCACATGGAGATAACCTTACCAAATGATGCATCCATGTCATTGCCAACAACTCCCACTGAATTGTGATACCGAGTCACACATGGCATCATGACAACCATCCTCTCCATGAAGATCATCCAAGTCTACACACACAATTGAAATGTTAGTAACATAAAAATAGAATCATAATCTCCAAGCCAAGAAGATACCTACAACTGCCAAACCATCATAAACATATCCATCACCACCAAAACCATCACTATCAAAAGCTCCCACTAAAAAGTGTAATCAAGCTATCCATGACATCATGATAACAATCTCCTCATGAAGATCAAACAAAGGCCCTCACACAATCAAAGAACTGAAATATAACAAGAGCTCCCAAAAGGAAAAGTAAAACCATGATCCTCATACCACGAAGATACATCGCCACAACCATAATCAGGAACTAATCCAATACCACCAACAATGCACCTGCATAAATCATCATGACATGCCAAAGTCTTTAAAGCACAAGAAACATCCATGACACCATGATCACCACCAAATCTACCAACTCAACCCAACCGTGTCCACATATCTGCATAATCATAGTCAACTACATAGGTCTCATATCATAACTATATCTAGTAATACCATCTCACCTTCTCAATATAACAACAAAATCAACAAACTAAGTGACTAAACCAAGCCACCAAAACTGAGCATGCATCAACGTTGAAATATCAATAGGCAAAGACAACTCATGTCCAAGTCATAAATGCAACATGTAAGCATAGATCGACTACAACATTGCCCAACTTGTAGATACATCAATGAAGCATATAAATCCAACCATATACTGATAATCATGTCAAAAATAGAATAATTTGAGATATACAACTGAGCATACAATGAATCCAACATCAAATCTCCAAGATCCAATCATCCATAAACTCACATATCACCATAGTCAAAGAAACCCATAAACAACTTAGATAAATAAAACTATAAATAAACCATGCCAAAATATCTCCAAACCTGATCCACTGTGTAGTGCTCTGAACAAGCTTTCTGTTGACAATTCAAAGTCCAAGATTCGACTATGTATGCACCCGATATCACCTCTTGAAACTCAAAACAAGCATCTGACTTTGAACAAGAAAAACACTATCAAAACTACATAATCTGGAATAATATCTATCACCACAGCATAGATCTCTGAGTCAGCTTTCCAACGAATCTAAGAAGTCAAAAAACAGACAATCTAAGCAAAAGTTATGCCCCTCTGAAGTAAGACTGTAATTTGCACCTGAGGCAAAATTTTTTAGCCACCACTGGTGGTTGGGCAGCAAACCTGAAAGGGTTATCAAATTCAATTTAATTTTTAATTTCAAAAACTTTCCTCAACTCCTTTGCACAGACTTGACACATATTTTAAAAATGGCTAAATAATTTTTGAAGTTCGGTGGACTATGCATGGCGGAGTTTTTAATGAAAACGGTGATAAATAATTTTTTTACTTAAAAATTCATTTACCCCACATGGGGGTGGCGGGCTTCTCCTGTCGGCCCGCTGCTGCCAGTAGCGGTACCTGCTGGTACCGCCGGCAGCGGGTACCATAGGTACTGCTGCCAGCGGCCAGCAGGCTGCTGCCTACAGTACGACGCGACAGTGGGGTGGTACGGGGGTGGCCCTGTCCCCCTACAAAAACTTTAATAGATTTTTTTTTATTAAAATATTTTTTCATAAGTTTTTCAAATCAAAACTTTTTGATTTCTAATTTTTTTTTTAATTTGTGCAAGGACGAATTTTAATGTCGACAGCTAAAATATTTTTTTAATTATTTCGACGTCCATATGATCTAGGCATGGGCACAATTTTTTTTTTTCATAGTATTATAAATAAGTCAAATTATATACCAATTTTCATCTCTCGGCTTACCCGGATCCAACCATGAGGTTTATTTTAAGCTAGGAGATCATCTGTGAAAGTTCACCCCCAAAACCCCCATTTGAATACAAAGCCAAGAAACCTATTTCACCCAAAATTTCTCACATCCCAGATCCACAAACAACCCATTTAATCAGCAAACCTAAAACCCTCTGATCTGCAATAAAATCCCTGCAAAACCTTCATATCTTGCCATATCTTTGATTCTCTCATGCAATACATAGATTCAAATTTAAACAAGATTTTTCTCAACCAAGGGTTATACAACCACAACCAAAGCTCTGATACCACTTGTTGGAAACTTGCAGCCAATTAAAGACAATTTCCACATAACCCATAAAGAAATATATACATCTAAGTTTTCAAAATCCATATGCAAGAGAATAGACAACATACCCATGAAAATATGACATAAGATATATCCTGGGAAAACCCTTAAGAGGGAAAAACCTACCCTCCAAAAGCATCTATCTCTCATGTATTATTCAACAATAAAATTACAATACATCTTCTGAGTCTCCATGAACACCATTGAATCAACAAGCTCTCTCCAAGCAATCCATGTGAACAAGCATGCAACCACACATCATGTGCCATGCTTCAAACCCTCACAAATGCTAACCAGAGCTAATAATGCAAAATTGCATCTTTTCAATAACTACCTTTGCGATTGCTTTTATAGAAGCAAGCTCCCACAAAACTACTAAGTGGTATTGCACAAAACTATGTGACAATAACTATGAGATTACAAACCATGTCCCCTTACTTAATATTGGGTGCTTTATTTATTATTTTCCCCAATATTAAAGAATTACATTTTATCAACTTAACTTATGTGCCAATGTTACATGCAACATTAAGTGGCCCCAAGAATAATTACATTAAATACATAATGCAAGGTGTACAACACACCTTTTCCCAACATTCTCCCACTTGTCGTATACATTGCATAAGGGGAACAAGTAACCTCAAAATATGAATCAAATGAACAATCCATATTGCCACATATACTATCATGGAATCAAAATGCTCTATGTGCTCTATCAAGATACCTGTAACAAGAATCAAAGTGACCTCCATCCCAAGCATGAATGCTATCATCCTCCATCATGCCATTGCATAAAGATAAGAAACCATCTAATAGAGAAGCCACACAATCTGTTACAATGAAGCATAAGTCCTGCTCAACTGATATCCCAAACACAAAACACTCAATCCAAAGGTATCAATATGCACCAGTAGCTATCAGGATACACAAACCCAAAGCTGAAATAACACCCACAGTAAGTGCCAATACATCCAACTGTCCATACCTTCAAGGTGTACAAAACATAGTAATCTCATGCCATAAACATATACACCCATAAACTGCAATCATAAACTCCATGTGCAAAACCTGTCCAAGAATGACATACACATCCAAGAGCTCCTATTGCATGGGTAATGCAAATCTAAAAAAGATCAAGGAATACCACGTCTACCAATAACATCATATAGAAAGTGTAAACTATATCATGTAGTAACAAGGAATCATCCACAATGATATGTAAACATGTATATCAAATGCCTGTAAGAAAAATCTCCTACATACACCTCTAAAAGCCAACTATGTCAAGTATGATCTCCTCTACAACACCCCAAAGAAAAGCCATAACAACACCCAAACATTCAATCTCCAAGATCAAGCATTACATAAGTATCATGTAATCAACATGGATGTAAGCCTCTTAAGCCAAACAAGATCAAACTAAATACATTCCCAATGAAGGAAATAAGCCCAATACATCTCCTAAACTCAACATCATTGGATGTAATCACAATGCATAAGGAGATAAACATGCCAACACTCCTCAAATGAACCCTCCAAAACCATATATCCATAGCTCAAGATCCTTATGGATGAGAAGATAAAGCATAAAACACAAAGCACCTGAAAGTAACAATGGGAAATACCTCTCAAGTGAAACTGCCGAGTAGATCAAGAGTGAGGAATGGGAATGCTCCTCCAAGACATCCAAGTCATCATGACTCATCCAAAAGAACTCTCCTCATAGGTCCATGTTGAACTCATGTCCAACCAAGGTGTAGGCTCCTCAGACTCCCTGTTGAAATCTCATCAAGAGTAGCCATCTCAACACATGTCTCTAATCATAAGAGAACTCAAGCCTCACCTATGTCTCCAAGTATCCATGAGTACATGTAACCAACCAATCCATGCCAAATTCCAAATGCAACATAGCATCATCATGAAGTAATCAAGAAAATGTCGATGTAATCAATACCAAGAGAACCACACAAGATCAATGTCATATATCCAATCGTGAATCAAGAACATAACCATGGCATCATGATCTAACCATCTCCTTATAGGAGATCACATGCACCATAACATATATATACATCTTGGTCTCAAGAGAACATGTAATATGCCAAACTCTAAACTAGTATCAAGAGTATAATATGACATCATAACAAATACACTCTAAACCAAGAAACCATATCTCCAATCACATGGAGATAACCTTACCAAATGATGCATCCATGTCACTGCCAACAACTCCCACTGAATTGTGATACCGAGTCACACATGGCATCATGACAACCATCCTCTCCATGAAGATCATCCAAGTCTACACACACAACTGAAATGTTAGTAACATAAAAATAGAATCATAATCTCCAAGCCAAGAAGATACCTACAACTGCCAAACCATCATAAACATATCCATCACTGCCAAAACCATCACTATCAAAAGCTCCCACTGAAAAGTGTAATCAAGCTATCCATGACATCATGATAACAATCTCCTCATGAAGATCAAACAAAGGCCCTCACACAATCAAAGAACTGAAATATAACAAGAGCTCCCAAAAGGAAAAGTAAAACCATGATCCTCATACCACGAAGATTCACCGCCTCAACCATAATCAGGAACCAATCCAATACCACCAACAATGCACCTGCATAAACCATCATGACATGCCAAAGTCTTTAAAGCACAAGAAACAACCATGACACCATGATCACCACCAAATCTACCAACAACTCAACCCAACCGTGTCCACATATCTGCATAATCATAGTCAACTACATAGGTCTCATATCATAACTGTATCTAGTAATACCATCTCACCTTCTCAATATGACAACAAAATCAACAAACTAAGTGACTAAACCAAGCCACCAAAACTGGGCATGAATCAACATTGAAATATCAATAGGCAAAGACAACCCATGTCCAAGTCATAAATGCAACATGTAAGTATAGATCGCCTACAAAATTGCACAACTTGTAGATACATCAATGAAGCATATAAATCCAACCATATACTGATAATCATGTCAAAAATAGAGTAATTTGAGATATACAACTGAGCATACAATGAATCCAACATCAAATCTCCAAGATCCGATCATCCATAAAATCACATATCACCATAGTCAAAGAAACCCATAAACAACTCAGATAAAAAAAATAATAAATAAACCATGCCAAAATATCTCCAAACCTGATCCACTGTGTAGTGCTCTGAACAAGCTTTCTGTTGACTATTCGAAGTCCAAAATCCGACTCTGTATGCACCCGATATCACCTCTCGAAACTCAAAACAAGCATCTGACTTTGAACAAGAAAAACACTGTCAAAACTATAGAATCTGGAAAAGTATCTGTCACCACAGCGTAGATCTCTGAGTCAGCTTTCCAATGAATCTAAGAAGTCAAAAAACGGACAATCTAAGCAAAATTTATGCCCCTCTGAAGTAGGACTGTAATTTGCACCTGAGGCAAAATGTTTTAGCCACCACTGGTGGCTGGGTGGCAGACTTGAAAGGGTTATCAAATTCAATTTAATTTTTAATTTCAAAAAATTTCCTCAACTCCTTTGCACGGACTTGACACATATTTTAAAAATGGCTAAATAATGTTTTAAGTTCGGCGGACTATGCATGGCGGAGTTTTTAATGAAAACGGTGATAAATAATTTTTTTTACTTAAAAATTCATTTACCCCACATGGGGGTGGTGGGCTTCTGCTGCCGGTCCACTGTTGCTAGCAGCGGTCCCTGGTTGTACTGCCGGTAGCAGGTACCATAGGTACTGCTGCCAGCGGCCAGTAGGCCACTGCCTGCAGTACGGCGCGGCAGTGGGGTGGTACAGGGTTGGCCCCACCCCCCTACAAAAACTTTAATAGAATTTTTTTTATTAAAATATTTTTTCATAAGTTTTTCAAATCAAAACTTTTTGATTTCTAATTTTTTTTTTAATTTGTGTAGGGACGAATTTGAATGTCGACAGCTAAAATATTTTTTTAATTATTTCGACGTCCGTACGATCTAGGCATGGGCACAATTTTTTTTTTCACAGTATCATTAATAAGTCAAATTATATACCAATTTTCATCTCTTGGCCAACCCGGATCCAACCATGAGGTTTATTTTAAGCCAAGAGATCATCTGTGAAAGTTCACCCCCAAAACCCCCATTTGAATACAAAGCCAAGAAATCTATTTCACCCAAAATTTCTCACATCCCAGATCCACAAACAACCCATTTAATCAACAAACCTAAAACCCTCTTATCTGCATTAAAACACCTGCAAAACCTTCATATCTTGCCATGTCTTTGATTCTCTCATGCAATACATAGATTCAAATTTAAACAAGATTTTTCTCAACCAAGGGTTATACAACCACAACCAAAGCTCTGATACCACTTGTTGGAAACTTGCAGCCAATTAAAGACAATTTCCACATAACCCATAAAGAAATCTATGCATCTAAGTATTCAAAATCCACATGCGAGAGAATAGATAACATACGCATGAAAATATGACACAAGATATACCCTGGGAAAACCCTTAAGAGGGAAAAACCTAGCCTCCAAAAGCATCCATCTCTTATGTATTATTCAACAATAAAATTACGATACATCTTCTGAGTCTCCATGAACACCATTGAATCAACAAGCTCTCTCCAAGCAATCCATGCGAACAAGCATGCAACCACACATCATGTGCCATGCTTCAAACCCTCACAAATGCTAACCAAAGCTAATCATGCAAAATATCATCTTTTCAATAATGACCTTTGCGGTTGCTTTTATAGAAGCAAGCTCCTACAAAACCACTAAGTGGTATTGCACAAAACTATGTGACAATAACTATGAGATTACAAACCATGTCCCCTTACTTAATATTGGGTGCTTTATTTATTATTTTCCCCAATATTAAATAATTACATTTTATCAACTTAACTTATGTGCCAATGTTACATGCAACATTAAGTGGCCCCAAGAATAATTACATTAAATACATAATGCAAGGTGTACAACACACCTTTTCCCAACAGTCTCTTCACACAATGTTCCAGGTCTCACACAACAGAGGAGCACACGATAGAGAGATAATAAGGCGAAGGTGAAGTGGAGAAAGGATTGCTTCTGATTTGAGAAAAGTAGAGACTTGTGGGGGCTTTTTGTAGTTTATGGGCACTTTCAGCAAATTGATATATCAGAGAAGCAAATTGAATTGATTTTATTCATCATTCATAATCTTCTTTGTTGGGAAAGGCCGAGACAAGAAAGAACATAACACGAAAAATTTAAAGCTACAACTTTTCTTTTATCTCTGATCATAATTACAAAGAATATAGTTGCATCTTTATAGAGCTCTTAGATAGTTGTGGAGCAGCTCAATATATTTATAAACTAATTAAAAATTCATGCTAATAGTAGTTTGACTCATGTGAATTGCAAATTTTGTTCATACAAAAAGCACTGTTATTGCAAAATCCTATTTTACTCCTATTTTTATCTATGCAAAACTACACTAATTTTTAGTTTTCATCTCATGCAAACGATGGGATAAATTACATGTATTCTAACACTCCCCCTTAATTTCTACCATTAATTGCTTTTTCATTGACAATGCTTGAGCTTTGTCTCAAATAGTCAAAGTTCTCCTTTGTTAATGTCTTGGTAAATATGTTAGCTAACTGATCTTCATATCTATAAAATTCTAGATTGATATCTCCATTATTCACAAGCTCTCTAATGAAACAGTAACATGTATCAAATGTGCTTGCTCCTCTTGTGAAAAGCGTGATTCCTTGGCAATGCAATTGTTGATTTGTTGTCACAAAAGATTGGTGTTAACTCCTCATGTGCTTGTAATAGATCTATCAAAACTCTCCTCATCTAAATTACTTAACATGTAGCTGATGTGGCTGCTACATATTCTACTTCAGCTAATGAAAGTGTCACAATGGGTTGCTTTTTTGATGCCCATGTGACTACACCTATCCCAAAATGAAAGAGATATCTAGAAGTACTCTTCCTATTATCAATACTACCTATAAAATCATTGCCAGAATAACCAATCAAACCAAAAATCATTAATAGTGGAATATAAAATCCCATATCCCATTGTTCCTACAACATATATCAATATCCTCTTTCCATCTTGCCAATGTGACTCTTTTGGCAACTCCATGAATCTTGAGATTAAACTAACCCCATACATAGTATCTAGTCTTGTAGCCGTGAGATACATCAAGTTTCCAGTTTATCCTTTGAACATTGTAGAATCAATGTTAGGCCCTTTATCTTCTTTGCTAATTTTAGCACCTGTTACAACTGGTGTAGGTGTTGGATTGCAATTCAACATCCTAAACCTCCTTACACATCATTTGCATATTTTGATTGACTAATAAAAGTTCCCTTAGCTTATTGAACAACTTTAATACCCAAAAAATACTTTATCGATCCAAAGTATATCATCTCAATTTTTTTCTCATAGTTGATTTAAATGTGTACAATTCTTTTTAGTAAAAATCAAATCATCAACATATAAGCACACAATCAAAATCTAACCTTCTTTGTTGATCTTTGTGTATAGAGTGGGCTCTATACTGCTTTTGCTAAATCCATTGCTTGTCATGTATGAATCAATCCTAATATGCCATGCTCTTGGTGCTTGTTTGAAACCATAAATAGCCTTCTTCAATTTAGACCTTGTATTCATGTCCATGCACTTCATAATCTGGTGGCTATTTAACATATACTTCTTCTAGAAAACCATTCAAGAAAGTTGATTTGACATCTATTTGAAAAAAATTCCAATTATTTTGTGTAGCTATTGCTAAAACCATTTTAATAGTATCAAGTCTAGCAACTAGAGCAAATGTTTTATTATAATCAATTTGATGTTGTGCAAAACCTTTTTCTATTAACCTTGCCTACTGCTTTTCAATTTTACCTTTTGCATTAAATTTGTTCTTATAGACCCATGTCACTCCTATGCAAGCCTTACCTTCAAGTAGATTAACTAGATCCCATGTTTGATTTCTCTCAATAGAATCCAACTTTTCATCCATAGCTTTGATCTAATGTTCCTCTTTAATAGTTTCTTCAAAATACAAAGTATCGCGAGTGAATAAAGAAAAATTTGAGCACAAATCTAAATTTTCTTCTCCTTGATCATAAATCTCCTTCAAAATTCTCATTTTCTTACCTTTATATTTAGATCTTAATGAAGAAATAGTAGGATTTGATTCATCACTTACTTGAGAATTGGGAGTAGGGTGATGCAGGAGTGTCCGAAGGAGCTTAGCCTGGACCCATTTTGAAAAGCACATAGACCCTACAGACCCTTCCCAAACCTTGTGGAGTGCATAACACAATTGGAGGTGAGAGATATGGTAGCTTAATAGGCCTGCACCTATCTACAATATGTCTTGGAGCATTCCCTACAATTGGCACCAACACACACAGTATACCCACTTGGGAAACCTTGGAGGTCAACACAGATCATTTTTTATGATTGAAATGAATATTTAAACACTATTAGGAGGCTTAGGAATCTAGCATTCACTAGTTAGGAGTAGTTAGGGGAGTAGTAGTAGCATAAGGTAAATCCAGAAGACTTCTCATTTTTTAGTATTCATTGTAATAAGCCTATGACAACCTATGTGCCAACATGTGGGGCTAGTGGGAAACATGTATGCATGTAAACCTCTTGATAGTACCAATAAAGCATCATATTCTTGATTCACATTCAATTCTTTGTGATTTGTGAGATGTGTGTTGTTGCAAGGTTGGATAGTCTAGTCCGAACCCTTTAACCTTGAATTCATCAAGTGGTATCAGAGCAAGATTCGAGGCCTATAGAGGTGTATGTTCTAGAAGATCTTGGTGTGGAGAGATTGCTGAATGGAGGTAGGTTGTAGGTGTTATTAGCTGATTGCTTAAGTGAGGCAGTTGAAACCTTGAACTAGATCGTTGAATTGAGATAGTCGCACATAGTTCAAAGGAAAGATGCCACCAAGGATGAAACTCGTCATGGACAATATCACCAAAAGAGTGGAAGAGGTGATAGAGGAAATGCAAGCCATGAAGAACTAACTGGAAGTCATTAAAGAAGACTGGATAAGGGGTACAAACCCTAGACTAGGAGAAGAGAGTGATGATGAGGAGCCAAGGGTACATGGACCAAATGAGGAAATCCAAGAAGGAGAGGAGTTAGACTAGATCAAGAGGATGAGGGCGATTACCAAAATTGGAAAGAGGCCGAGGATTGAGATTCCCATTTATGTTGGAAGCCTAAATCTAGAAGAGCTAATTGATTGGATAAATGAGATAGAGGAGTAATTTGAATATGAGTATTTTAAAGATTTAGAGCGATTAAGGTTCAACAAGACCAAGTTGAAGGGAAATGCTACTATTTGGTGGAAGGAGGTATAGTTGGAACAAAATCAAAAGCGAAAAGAGTCAATCGTGAAGTAGGATCAGATGGTGATGAAGTTGAAAGATCGATTCATTCTTGCATATTATGAGCTATAAATGTTAAAGAAGCTTTATAATTTATGGTGGAGGGAGAACATAGTAAGGGAATATACTAAGGACTTTCATAAGATCACCATTAGAACGAGACATAGCAAAATTGGAAGGGAGAAGGTGGCATAGTACATTAATGGCCTTAGAACCAACGTCTAGGAGGAATTAAGCTTGGTATGGATAACTACCATGGATGAAGCATATCAATTTGTGCTAAGGGTGGAAGAAAAGCTAGCAAGAGAGCTGAATGGATATTGAGAAGTAGAAACCAGAGAGTTTTAGAGAGATGGACATAACGCCTTGAGAGGATACCTTAAATATTGAGTGAAATAGAGGATGGAGCCCTATTTGAAGAGAAGACAGGAGGCCCAGGGAGGATTTATACCATGAATATAAGGAGAAGGATGTCTATCATCAAAATAATGAGTACTAGAGAACTCAAAGGAGGAATGACAAAGGAACATTCTAGGGAAAATACTTCAAAATGCAAAGAAATTAGGCATTGTGCCTTTGAATGTCATAAAAAAAATTATCAGGAACCAAGGGGTTCCAGAGCTAGAACTTCCTATTTAGTAGAGAAATGAGATAGGTCATCAGGATCCATAGGACATTCGAAGAATGTAAAATTTCTAGTTCTATGGAGGATCCTACTACAAGCGGAGTTCAGTAAATAATCGACAAAAAGGAGAATTTTATTTCGAATAAGATTCAACTATGGAGCAAGTGTTGCAATGTCATTATCGACAACAGGAGCATTACAAATTTGGTCTCAGAGGAAATGGTCTAGAAGCTAAACCTGAGGAGCATAAAGGACCAAAACCCATATCAAATTTCTCGGATTCAAGATGAGCACAAGGTCTTGGTGAGTGAACAATGCCTTGTTAATTTCCACATTAGTTCCTATAAGGATGAAGTGTTGTGTGATATTATGTCCATGGATTCTTGCCATATGTTCTTATAGAGACATTGGCATTACGATATGAATGGTATACATGATGGGAGAAAGAACACATATACAGTAACCATGAATGGGAAAAAGCACACTTTTCTACCTCTAGAGGAAGAGCCAAAGAAAGTAGTTTGTGGCAATGCCAAGATTTGTCTGGTGGATGGAAGGAAGTTCCTAGATGGATTAAAGCATGAGAACAACTCTTTTATTTTGATTTTGAGGAAGAAAAGCAAGGGAAGAAGTATGACAAAAGGAAGTTGCCAAACTGTTTGAAGAATACCATGACATATTGTTAGAGAATGTTTCGAAATGGATACCACCAGTCCAAAGTATTAGCCATCACATAGACCTGATACCGGGGGCGATTTTTCCTAACAAAGAATGTAGAATTAAGTAGATAGGTGCATGAGTTGTTGAGGAAATGATTGGTCTGGGAGAGATTGATTCCATGTGTGGTACTTGTTCCTTTGACACTTAAGAAAGATATAGAATGGAGGATTTGTACCAATTTGAGAGCCATCAATAAGATTATAATCAAGTACTGATTCCCTTTATTAAATGCACAAGACAACTAAGAGGGGGGGTGAATCAGTTGTATATTAAACTTTAAATACTTTACTAATTATCAAATCCACATTAACTCATTAACCATTTTGCTAAATTAATCTAAAAGCAAATAAGAATAGCAAAGATAACATAATACCATACACAATGAGACACTAGATTTTTACATGGAAACCCAATGAGGGAAAAACCATGGAGAAGGTTAACTCTCAAAATATTACCACTAGTTAAGGTGACATTAGTTAAGGCAATTTATAAAATGGTCACTGCAAAAGGGCTCACTGCCAAGATAAGCTCACTACTGAAGGGGCTCACTGCAAGAGGGGCTCATTGCCTAGAAAGAAAAATAAATAGAAGAAAGATGATCCACCACAAATCCATTAATGCCTTTGCAACTTGACTTAAGAATTGTAGGAACCTTTTAGCCATTGCATCCAGTAACTAACACATGAAAGCACACACTACGTTACTTATTTCTACAACTTCACACTTCACATTCCCTCATACACACATACTCAAATAGGAGGATGGATGGATGGATGGATTAATTTTCATTAATAATTCATTCTTTATTTAAAGCATCCATAAAACTAAAAACATTCTCCAAGTCAACCAAGCACATCAACTAAACACATTTCAAATTAGGTTGACACCAAAATATTCCTGATGTGGAAAGGAATGAAGGTGGACCACAACACACCTTAACTAGGACCCAAATACACCATACATGCTACTCGTCACATGCACATACACCAAAGAAACAAATGCAATAAGTGTAGACACTTGAGGTCAACCAAACCTAGTGAAAACACCATCAAACTTTTGAACACATGCTTCTAAAGCACCAAAAATTGTACAATCTCATCTAAAAATAGATAGCAAAATTATGATCATAATTCCATAATCGTAAGACTTGGAAACACTTAGTGGATAATTGTGGAGCAAACATTCCTCCTAGAAACCTTTGTAAAACCTTGTCACACATTGACTATGAATATACTTTTTCTACACTATGATTTGGAGCACAAAATATCGAATCGAACACCTCTGAACACCGCTGAAAAACATATCCAAATTGCATGAATAGATTTGCAACACAAAAGAAATGTGAAGCAAAACTCTCAACATCAACATATCAGAAACTCAAAAATAGTCGCACCAACTTGTCACTAATGACAACACAGAGAATTTTTGACATCAATGACGACACCATCTACATATCCAACCTCTCATTCTCCTAAAACTTACAACAATCTCCCCCTTTGTCATTGATGGAAGCATATGGTGTGAAAAACCATTGATAACAAACAACTATCCTTTGATATTTCACATGACTTTCTCTCCCCCTTTAACATCAATGACAAAGGACTACCATAATCCTTATTCTGCTCTACTCCTACTAAGGATCACATGCCAAAACACAACAAAAATAATTTCTTCCTACTCACCTTGAGAGGAAGCAACAAACATCAATCCAGATAAAAAAAAAGTATCTTAAGATTCACTAGACCGATGAACTATCATATGCATCTAGTTTAGAAAAGGAGGGGCAATAACCCCCAATTTCTCCTAGAGATACTCAAAAGTATCTTTACAAAGATCCTTGGTAAAAATATTATCACCCTGATCCTTTACATAGGAACATACTAAAGATTTACGTCATTCACCAAAATTTTCTCTCTCAAAAAGTGATACTAGATTTAAATATGTTTTGTCCTTGAATGTAGTACTAGATTTTTTGTTCAAAATATTAATTGCACTTGTATTTTCACAAAAGATAGAAATAGGCTCATCAAATAACATTCCAGTATCTTTCAAGGTTTGTTTCATCTACAATACCTATGTGTAGTAGGATGTTGTAGCAATATATTCAACCTCCATAGTGGATAAAGATACTGAATCCTATTTCTTGCTTGACCAAGACACCAATTGGAATCCAAGAAAGAATGCACACCACCACTTGTACTTTTCCTATCATCCACACAACTAGCCCAAACCACATCTATATAAGCAATTAACTCAAAATTAGAGCTCTCAAAATACCATAAACTATAATCTCTAGTGCCTTTCAAGTATTTAAAAATTCTTTTCACAATAGCAACATGTGATTCTCTGGGATCTTGTTGAAATCTAGCAACAAGATAAACTGCATGTATGATATTTGGTCTAGTGGTAGTTAGATATAGCAATCCACCAATCATTGATCTATATTTCTTCTCATCAACTTTTGAAGATTCATCATTCTTGCTCAACTTGCAACCAGTAGCCATAGGAGTACTCACTGGTTTATAATTCTCCATTTCAATTTTTTTCAACATTTCTTTAACATACTTTGATTGTGAAATAAAAATACCTTTTTTTTTCTAATTAACTTGTAGTTCAAAGAGGAAATTCAACTCTCCAATCATGGACATTTCAAACTCTTTTTGCATCTCATCAGCAAACTTCTTGCACATGCCATCATTTCCTCCAAATATTATATCATCAACATACACTATTGCAATCAAAATATCATTACCTTCAACTTCAAAATAAAGATTGTTGTTTGTGTTACCCTTTTGGAATCCCTACTTCTATAAGTACTTATCCAAGCTTGTGTACCAAGCTATGGGAGCTTGCTTTAATCCATATAAATCTTTCTTCAACTTGGAGACCATATCCGACTTGTTTGATAACTAAAATCTTTTTTATTATTCTATGTATGCCTCTTCCTTCAATTCTCCATTGAGAAAGGTATATTTCACATCCGTTTGATAAACTTTGAAGTCTTTGTGTGCAACAAATGCAAAAAACATCCTAATTGGCCTCATTCTAGCTATAGGAGCACATGTCTTCTCAAAATTGATTGCTTCCACTTGTGAGTAACCCTTACATACAAGTCTTGCCTTGTTTCTTACTATCTGTCCATCCTCATTCAATTTGTTTCTAAAAAACCCACTTAGTTCCTATTACATTCTTGTTTGTTGGTCTTGGGAAAAGTTCTGAAGTCTTATTCTTTTCAATATGTTCCAACTCTTCTTTCATAGCTTTCATCCAACATTCATCCTTACATTCCTTAAATACTATTTTAGGTTCAATTTTAGAGATTAAACATAGATTTACCAATTCTTTTGCAACCTTCTTTTCATTACACCCTTGTTCTTGTCTCCAATAATCTATTTTTTTGAATGATTATTCTATACATATTTAGGATTTTTAGGAACACTTTCAAAAGTCTCTTCTTTGTCACTCTGTTCTTCTATCTCTTCAATATTTTCTTCTTTATCTTTGCAAGTAGATTCATCTGATTCATATCCATCTATTAATTTTGTACAATAATTGGTATCTCTTCATCAACCTTTACATTTGCACTCTCAACAATCCTTCTTAGTCTCTTTTTGTAGAATCAGTAATCTTTACTCTTTGTTGCATATCCAAGGAAAATACCTTCGTCAACTCTTATATCTAACATTCCTAACTTGTCTTTTTCATCCCTTCTAATATAGCATTTGCTTCCAAACGCTGTAAAGTATTTCACAGAAGGAGTCCTTCCATACCAAAACTCATAAGATTTTTTTTCACTATCTCTTCTTGTATGTATTCTATTAAGTGTATGAACTGTAGTAAGTATGGCTTATCTCTAGTATATATCTGGTAGTTTTGCTTCAATCATCATTTTTCTTGCATCTTCCTGAATAATTCTATTTTTTCTTTCATCCACTCCATTTTTTTGTGGGGTTCTAGGAGCATACAAGTGCCTTTATATCCTGTTATCCTCACAAAAAAGTGTTAAACTCATTAGAAGTGAATTCTCCTCCTCTATTAGATCTCAAATATTTGATTTTTCTATCTATTTCATTTTCAACCTAGCTTTGAATGCCTTAAAATTATCTAGAGCTTATGATTTTTCTTTCAAAAAGGTAACCCAATTCATTCTAGATAAATCATCAATCAATAGCATGAAATACCTGTATCCTTATAGACTTCTTGTTCTAGTAGTACCACAAAAAAAGTTAGAAAATAAGTACTACCTACAAATGATGGAGTTTGCATGCGTCCACATAAATCACTATGCACTAACTTCAATATTTTCCTTGCTCTACATGAGACTCCTACTGGAAAGCTTTCTCTATATTTTTTTTCCAAAATATAATTGTCACATGAACTAGGTGGTTGTTATATTGGTGGTAATCCTTTCACCATATGTTTCTTTTGCAACAAACTCAAACCTCCAAATTTATATGCCCATACCTCAAATGTCATAGCCAGGATTTGTCAAGATACAACATCTTGAAATTTTCCTCCTCTTCTCCTTAAATGCATTGAATTTGAAGGGGGGACATCTGATTCTTGGTCATCTCCATTCTTTCAATCAAATTTTCATTCAAAAATCTATCCAAAATAGTGCAAAAAATATCCATAAAAGATACCCTATAACCTTTTTATAGTAGTTGTCCAACACTCATAAGATTATTCTTTAGTCTAGGTACAAAATAAACATAAAATATCTTCTTTCACCATTTTTTTCCAAAACATTTATTACTCCTTTACTTGTTACAACCACTTTGTTCTCATTTCCCAATTTCACTTCATATTTTATGGAATCATAGAGACTAGCAAATAATTCCTTATTCCTAGTCATATGATTACTGCACCCACTATCCAAAAACTAAATATCTCTAGTACTTTCTTGAGAAACATGACATATGATAAATAGACTTTCAAAATTAGAACTAAATTCATTTATAATAATAGCATTCTGCTTATCCACATCTCTTTGTTTCTTTATGCATTGATAAGCATGATTTCCATATTTTTTGCAACAATAACACTGAATGTTAGATTTATAAAACCTCTGTGAATGTTTCTAAGAATGATTGGTGCCCATAGGGGCTTCACTAATGGGGCAATGTCATAGCACATGCATTCATATTGGGGGGTTTAAAATGGGCAAAAAAAGGGGGCAATATATTACAATTCTGGTATAAAGGGGGGTTTAATATCTCAAAAATCAAAAAATGCAATATTGGTGAAAATAGGGGGGTTTAAATCTGAGTTTGGGGCAATATTTTTTGAAAATAGGGGTATTATTTAGTATGCCATGAATACACATGATATTACCTAGGTTCACTAATTGAAGGCCCTGTGTTGTTGCGATGTCCTCTATTGTTGTATTTGTGATTAGTCAGGTTTTACCTTGATATGAATTGTTCCTTCCACCTTTGCCTCTACCTCTTCCTCTGAAGCTTGACCTTCCTCTTCCTTTTTCGGATGATACCTAAGAGTTGAAAGCATTCTCAAAAGATGTAATATTATTTTTATTAATTCTAGATTCATGTGTTAACAAATATCCCATTAATTCATCTACTAATAACTATGCAAAATCCTTTGATTCTTCAATTGCTATAACTATAGCATCAAATTTACTAGGAAAACTTCATATAATATTTTCTATCACCTTTTGATCTGATATTTCTTCTCCATTAGATCTGATTTAATTTACAATATTTATGACTTGATTCATAAATTAGTCTATAGACTCTGATTCATTCATTTGTAAATTTTCAAAATTTATTGTAAAAGATTATACTTTAGCCACTTTCACTTTTGCAGTACCTTGATACACTGTCTCTAAAATATCCCATGCTCTCTTGGATTTCGTTGTTGCTACAACCCTAGGAAGTATTGACTCATCCATTACCTGTTGGATTTGAAATAAAGCTTTTTCATCATTTTTTCATTTTGACTTTGAGCTAGTCTTTTTCTACCCAAGTTAATGCTTAGTAGGCTACTTCATTCTATGGTTCTACAAAACCATTTTCTACCAAATCCAAAACATCTTGTGACAAAAATAAATTCTTCATTTTGATTGCCCAAAAATCATAAATCTTACCAGTGAAAATTGGTATAATTTAAGGCTAAGTGTGTCAATTGTTCATTTTCATTTTTACAAACTAGTTTGTTACAACATCTCTAATTTGACTTGAAATCTAATTTTTCTTCTTCACATAAATGGACTATATACATACAACAATATAATTTAAAAAATAACCTTAACCTTCTTTTCAAACAACAACAATATTCTTCTAACAGAGCTACAACTCTTTAATCTTCTCATATTTCTGCAATCTAATGACTAGCCCTAATACCACTGTTGGGAAAGATAGAGACAAGAAAGAACACGTAAAAAATAACACACAAAAAAATTAAAGCTACAACTTTTATTTTATTTCTCTTATCATAATTACAAAGAATACAGTTGCATCTTTATAAAGCCCTTAGACAATTCATAGGGAGATTGAAATAGTTCTAATCCAATTAATAATTCATACTAACAATAGTTTGACTCATGTAAATTCCAAATTTTGTTCATGTAAAAATCATTGTTACTACAAAATTCTATTTTTAGACTCTTATTTTTATCTACTTATGCAAAACTGCACTTATTTTCAATTTTCTCCTCATGCGAATGATGGGATAAATTACATGCATTATAACATTCTTTCTAGTTTATTTAAATTATTGAATGCCTTCCACTCATTAGAGTGTGACCATTTCTATATGATGAAGTCTGCCACAAAGAGCGTTAGAGAGTTTTGTATTATAAATTGACATTTTGTATTTTGGGTATAATAAAAGTTATTTATGTTAGAAATAAGTTATATTTGAATCAAATATCGATTGATTTTAAAGGCAATGTAACTCAGTAATAGAATACTCAACTAGTAATTGGAAGGTTTCAGGTTTGAGTATTATCTGATCCATGAAAAACAAAACATAGTATTAGAGCCACGCTTGGTGAGGAACCCCAAACATTCTATAGAGTGGCTTGAAGATGGTTGTTAAAAATAAGTCACACCAAGATCAAAGATGGATTGGTTTTAAAGGGGCTAGTAGCTTGGTAGAGGTCTTGAGCAACAAATATAAATTTATAGGTTTGAGTCCTAGCTGATCCATAAAAATCTCAACATGGTATCAAAGTCAGGCTAGGTTAGGTAGGAGCCCCAAACATCCTATAAAGTGGCTTAAGGGTGGTGTTGGAAACAAGTCGCACCTAGAACAAAGATACTCAAGTCCTAAAGGGCCAATAGCTCAATTGTAGAGCACTCCAATAAATATCTAAGGTCTTAAATTTTAATCCTAATTGATCCATGAAAAGCTCAATAATTTCATACCATTTATTAATAAAATTTTCAGACCCTCCTTCGCATTTCATTTTGAAAGTATTGTACTTTAGAAAAATAATAAGAACTAACTAATTTTAAAAGATTGAAGGAAATATTCTACAATGTAGATCTGAAACTAAAATCTATTTGGTAATGGAAAAAAAATTGTTTGAACTCTTTGTTAGGTTTGAACTTTCTTGGGAAGGGTGTATTTTGCAATTTTATGATGGAAAAAAATTATTTATGGCTAGTAATTGTGTGGAACATGACCATTTTTATTACAAAGTTCATATCAAAGTTGTAATACAAGCATTTGATGTGAAGAGGTGATTTGAGGTGCAAGTAAAACAAATATTTCTTTAATAGTCAAAAATTTGTGAAGTTCTTTTTTTCTTTATTGAATTAATGATTTTATGCTAATTCTATAAATATTTTTAAATATTTATATATTTTACATAAATCTTTGTGTAATATTAAAAAATAATTTAGGCATGAGATTAATTAAGGTTAGGGAGCTTGGTGGCTTTCACCTTGTAGCAACACTTAACAACACATTCTCTAGAAGGTTTACACAAATATCATAATTCATAATAAACTAAAAGAAGAATTACTTCTATAAAATTTGGAGAAGTGAAATTCCAAAATCTATATCTTAGAATAAGGTTTTTTAAAGCAATATTTCAATATTTTAATGGAGTGTTCTAATTGTATGACTTTTTTTCAATGAATGTAAGTCTAAAGACACTAATACACTAAAATAAAAATCTCTATTTGTAAAAAATACATAAACAAATGACTCTTGTAGGGAAATGAGACATCACAAAAGGGTAAGTGCAGCAAGATGGTGAACAAAAAGGGGGTATAAGTGGCCACTTTTTTTTTCTGAAATTAACAAAACCTGAACTTCAACAAGAAATTAGAGACTCTTCCACTCACAATATGAAAATAACAAAAGAACGAGAATTGTAGTGCTCTGAATCTAGTTTCTAAACTACTAAAGTTTTTAAAATTTAGATAATATTAAGAGGGCCAAATCTTTCTTACACACAAAATTGTTCTTATTTTATTAGCAAAACATAACATAGTGTCTGGTGTGCACGTCAAGAAAGTTATAGTTATTATTTTTTTTTTCAAAACCTTTTGGTAGAAAGATAGTTAAGACAGAGGACTAGAAGTAATTCTTTTTTTTGTAATTTTTCGTTGATAATTTTTTTTTTATGATTTTTCAAAGTGGACACATCCTGAAATTCAGGTACCTATTCGTGCATGAGACATAACTTGCACCAAAATAATTCAAAATGCAATTTTTTTTGAAATTGTAAAGAATCAAGTTTAGAACAATAATATATAATTTCTTTCAAATTTAGACAATTGGGTCAAAAGTTATTAAAGCAATGGTACACATATGTCTCTAAGAAATCTAGAGACATTGGTAAAAGAAATTAAAATTAATATGTTAATGTTGTCCAAGTACTAAAAAAAATATATGCTTAGAAAGCTTAGAAGACGTGAAATTATGGTGGAAATTTTATGAATACCCACTTGATAACGTGTAAACCTGATGATGACAAAGTTGAGAAACCTGATTTGAAGAAAAAAACACAAGGGGGGAAATAAAGCCCCCAACCCTTAGCCCTACCATACAGGCCTAATTATAGGACATGGCCCAATGGAGTTATGGTTCAAGAATTCCTAACCATAACCTGATCAGGTTATTTAATTTTTTCAAATAACCTGATCAGGTTATGTTGATTTTCTGGTTTTCTTGGGTGAGTGGCCACCAAATTCTTCACCATCTTGGTGCACTTGCCCAATAAAACCATATAAGATTAGTACGTGCATCTAGTATCTATGTTTTCTAGCTTCATATTACATAATTTTGATAAAAGCACACAGTACTATGCCATAAAGTGGAATCAGACAGTTTATTTTCCACATTAATCATTTGAGGAAATTTCATTGCAATTTTAGAGCTTGTCAGATTGAGAAGCTTTAGTAGCATGCATTAAATAGACTTAACATTACAAAATCATTAAACATGAAAGAAAGAAGACATAGCATAGAACACAACATTTACATGGAGAAAACCATTTCAGTTAAAAAACCCCACACTCCAAAAGTAGCAAGCCTTTGTATTATTCAACAAAAAAATTATAGTAATAATACAATATTCAAGCTCTTAAGCCTTTACATGGAAATTTACTACTCCATCTAGAGAAATTCTAACAACATAACCCTGTGAAACTAGTCTCTCACATAAGAATAAACAAATTCTCCAAGTATATATAAAGAAGCAACATGAGGCTCCTAGAATAGTATATTCCATCTCTATATCTTCATAAATCATAAATCTTCAATAAAGGAGAAAAATCCATCAATTCTATCTCAACCTGCCAATCTTGACTAAAAATCTCAACATACATGAGTTCCCAATCAACTTGTTAATCACAAATTTAGTCTATCCTCAATATAGGCATATCATCCAATAAAGATAGGATAAAATCCTTATCTTGGGCACCTAAAGACAAAATCACCAAAAAAATGCTATTCCAACTCAACACCAAATTGGAAACTACTCAATCAAGACTCTTCAAATCTGCATAAGATCTTGTCAAATCATTTTTTTCTCAAATTGGAAACATTTGACAATTCAATCATATCAAATAGCATCTTCCAAGTGGGGTACCCAACTTCCTATAAAATAGGGATCAATCCATGACACCAAGAAAGGGAGGACACATGTTGTCATCGTGAAAATTTTAAAATTTCTTCTCAAACTTTCTTCTCATTTGAAGTTCCCTCCTTGTGACAAGTGGCTTCTTCCTTAGCCTCCCTCATTTTCATCTCGAATTAGATATTAAAGATAAAAGGAAAATAATTCCATCTAGAATTCAGACTTATATATCCATTTTTTCGGAAAGAAAAAAATCATTCGACAGAATATCCAATTAACAAGCAAATATTCAATTATTTGAATCATTTAAAGTGATTGAATTGAAAGGTTCACTTTCAAAATCTGCCTCAATTTTCAATATCAGAATAACTCAAGAAATATAATATAAATTTCACAACTTTGGATATCAAATAAATATGCAATATTTATCCAAATTAAGCTTAATTAATCAAATTAATTAAATGCTAAGACTCAAAGGTTGAGATACCTTAATCCCAATGTTCTCCCATTTTTTGAAGACTTGTCAAGAGTCTAAAGCAACAACTTGGGATCAAACCATGTCACCACAAATGAAACCACACAAATCTCTACATGCTCTCTTGCTCTAACAAGACACCAATAATGAAATCCAAGATGTCCACCATCTTAGGAAACCTTCCATGTCATCCTTCAACATGCCACCCATGGAAGAAAAGGAACAAGCCAAGGTGTATATGCATCATTCTAAATAAAACAAGCATAAGACCCTAATGATATTAAACTATATAGGATACTTCCACCACTCTACCATGCTCATGAGCTATCTAGAAGCATCAATAAACATCAACCTCAAAGCCTAGAACTAGAACACAAAATTGACGACATCCTCTAGAGAACAAGAAAGAACATCAACCAAAACAACAACCAAACTAGGCTACTCCCCTCCAACTAATAAACCCATGCAACCAAAAATAGCACCCATATAAAGTTCTAACCCATCCAATCACCATGCCTAATAGGTATACACCATTAGTAAACTCAAGCCACCAGTATAACCAACCCATAAATGGAAACCACAAGATCCATGTGTAAACCAGCCAAAGAAGACCAAACACATCCAATAACTCTCATTGCATGAGTAATGCAAAATCTAAAAATATCAAAGGCATATTAAGTCTACCAATCACAACACAACGAAAGTGTAGACATGTAGTGCCAAGGACCATCCAAAAATATTTGTGCATTCCATAACAAATTTTGCAAGAAACATCTCCCCCAACAAGTCTCTACAGCTCTCCCATCTTCTCCACATTTGACAGAAGAAAGAGATACATGAACCTCCATGTCATCACCCAAGTGACAACATATGACCACAAAATAGTGATCACCATATATCTACACAAATCCTCACATCTATTTCCAAGTGAATCCAAACATCTCAGAGTAAGAAATAGACTAATGAGAGAAACCTCAAATCACATGTAGCATGCCCTTCTACATACACCTCTAAATGCTAGTTGTGCCAAGTATGATCTCCTCCACTACCCCAAAGTAAAGCCTTAACAACATCCAAACTAGTTCAATCTCAATATATCAAACATAACATATGAATCATTTATCCACCAAGTATTAATCCTCTCAAAGAAGAGGATCACACTACCCCATTTCTTATTTCAAGAAATCAGCCCACTACCATCCCCTATGCTCATCATACAATGAAAATACAATCCCAAGGAGATAACCATGTTGAATATTTCTCAAATAAACATCTAGAACTAGAAAATATAGCTTATGATCCATCTCCATGAGAAGTCAAAGCATAAAACACTTGAGAGAAAAATGGGAAATACATCTCATGTGATAAACTATCAAGAAGACTAAGAATAGGGAATGAGAATGCTCATCCAAGATATCCAAATCACTATGACTCATCCAAGATAAATCTCCTCCTAGGTCTCTATTGAACTCATGTCCAACCAAGGTGTAGTCTCCTCAGACTTCTAGCTGAGATATCATCATGAGTACCATCTCAACAACATGTTTCTCATCACAAGAGAACTCCAACCTCACCTAAGTTTGCATGTATCCATGAGCACCAAACATTGATCACTTTGGATGCTAAGCTCCAAATGCATCACTAAACTCCCATGAAGCTCCCAAGCATGTGACCAATGTATTGAATATAAAGAGAACTCACTAGACCACTATCAAAGCTCCAATCACCTAAATCAAGAACCTCTCATGACATAATGATCTCACCATCCCCCTTAGGAGATCCCATTCTCCAAGTGGACACACCATGGTCTCAAAAGCAATGCATCATGCTAGAAATCTAATCTATAATCAAGAGTGCACCATGACATTGTTATCAGTACACTCTAAACCAACATTACCTGTTGAGCACCACCAACCCCTCAAAAAAAGACCACAAAATTCCTCCATAGTTGCGAGATCTTACACATCCTCAAATAGTGTACATGCAAAAGTGAAGGAACCCTTCTATAGCAATAGGATCTAGGCATTCCTCTAAAAAAAATTTTGCATAACTAATGAAGATCCTCCATCACCAAGTGATGAATTCTCAATCATTGTTAAAGCTCCCATTGGATTGTGATACTAATCTCTCCAAGCACATGACTCACCATCTCCCAAATTTGAAAATCATCCAGGTCCACTCACCTCCAAGTTTCCTCTACACAATGTGAAACCAAGATTTCCAAATCAAGGAAATACACCATGCTACATGATCCCATCACTAACTATTGATGTACTCACTCATCATCCATCCTCTCATCTAAAAGCAACCACACTAATGCACAAGTGACCACAAAAAAGGAAAACTAACAAGTCTACATAAAACATTGAATCAAATCTAGTGGATATAAATAGTCCACATCAGAGTCTCCCACTGCAAGCAAATAGGTTGTACACACCTATAGGTTACATGACTCGTACATCCAATCATTGCAAAATACAAACCCATTATTGCATCAACAAACTGTAAACTGGGATCTTAAAGAGAATAACATATAGACAACATGACTCAAGCATCAGATCACTATATAGATACAATTTTCCAATCATGTCCACATTGAGCACCATATTCAGACAAGCCACCAAGCATCACCACAAAAAATTTGAGTGACTAATCACATAACAACATCTCCATGTAGATAAATCAGACCACGTCCTCTCACTATTCTTGAAGCATGCATGTAGAACTACAACTATATCATCTAGTAATGCTCCACATAACATCTAGAAAATAACTTTTCTAAAACTGCACATCATTGCAAGTTTTCCTTAACTGTGTAAAACCTACAAAGGCACTATGTCCAATGAACACCCATGCACACCCATATCCATGTTATATTTGGATGAATCAAAAGTAAAAAAAGCACCAAGATAGGTTAATCCGGAACAATGAATTTCATGAATGAGCAGGACCATGGATTTTTACGAAAAACCCATAAAACCCTTAGATCCAAAAAACATGAATCTGAGTCATGCAAGAACAAAGCATCCATAAAGGAAAAAACAATTTCAGGAACTTCAAGCCCATTTCAAGCCAAATCCACAACCACCAACATGCACATGCATCTAAGAGATGCAATTTATTATAGAAGCTTCCAGATAATCCAATGATCAACTTCATAGCCTTTCCATGCATTCAAGGAAAAAAAAATAGTGCCTTCCAACACCTGAAAAAGCAATGAGCATAAGCCCATTACTCCATACATAAAAACAGCCCAAGCTTATCCATATCACCAAGGAGCCTCTCACACAAACACCCAGTATTAAAGCTTTACTACAACAAAACCATAAAGCAAAAAACCACAACCCCATGCATTAGGATTATTTTGCTATCATATAGGAGCTCTAGATCATATCATTTTTACATGATCAACTCTACTTTCTCTATCTTCTAAATCCTTCAAGTTGTGTGTTGTTTCTAGAAACTAACAAAACTACACTTCCACTCATCAAAGGATTAATTATTAGTTGATTCCTTCATATCCCCTCAAGCTTTTTGTCACTAAAAATATTCACAGAAGGAATACCTAGAACATGAAACACTAGGAATTCTTAAATGCATCAACATGCAAGTACATGCAAGCCACATGTGATTCCATGCAAGTACATTTCACTCACAAAAAAACACATGCAAGCAACATGCAAGCACATGCATGCAACATGCTAGTCCTTGTAAGTACATGCAACACATATGCAAGTAAATGCAATTCACAATCCTGCACATGCAAGAAAAAAGAACATGTTCGTAAAGAGCTCTAATACCAATTGAAGAGAAATGAGACATCCTAGAATTACCATCTAATATCATTATAGACATGCAATATCTATGTTTTCTAGTCCCAGATTACACAACTTTGATAAAGAACATACTACTACATGCAATAAATCAAAATTAGGCACATTTTAATTCCCACATGAATCCTTTGAGGAAAGTTCATTGCAATTTTATATCTTGCCAAATCGAGAAGCTTTAGTAGCATGCATTAAATATATTTAACATTAAAAAATCATTGAACATGAAAAAATAAGACATCAAATAAAACATATAACTTACATGGGGAAAACCCTTTTGGATAAAAATCCCCACACTCTAAAAGTAGTGAGTCATTGTATTATTCAACAACAAAATTATAGTTACAATACAATATTCAAGCTCTTATGCCTTTACATGGAGATTTACAACCTACTGCATCTGGAGAAATTTTGGTAGCATAACCCTTGTGAAAATAGTCTCTCTCAATTAAGAATAAACGAAGCCTAAAAGTATATATAGAGCAACAACATGAGACACCTAGAATAGGATATTCCATCTCCATATCTTCATAAAGCATAAATCTTCAATAAAGGAGAAAAATCCATCAATTCTACCTTAACCCGCTAATCCTAATTGGAAAGCTCAACATGCGTTATGAGTCCCCAATCAACTTGCTAATCATAAAATTAGTATATCCTCAACATAGGTGTATCATCCCCCATAGATAGAATAAAATCCTTATTTTGGGCACCTAAAGACAAAATCACCAAAAAATTGCTAGTCCAACTGAACACTGAATTGGAAACTATCAATCAAGACTCTTCAAATTTGCATAAGATCTTATTAAATCAGTTTTTGCAAAAATTGGAAACATTTGAAAATTCAATCCTATCAAATAGCATCTTCCAAGTAGGTCGCCCAACTTCCTATAAAATAGGGATCAAGTCATGACATAAAGTAAGAAAGAAGGACACATGTGTCATC
The DNA here is from genome assembly GCA_007258455.2 of Sequoia sempervirens. Classification (NCBI taxonomy): domain Eukaryota; kingdom Viridiplantae; phylum Streptophyta; class Pinopsida; order Cupressales; family Cupressaceae; genus Sequoia; species Sequoia sempervirens. Next base: position 234,831,282 of record VDFB02075321.1, on the reverse strand, counting down.
AACATAGAAATTTTAAAATTTCTTCTCAAACTTTCTTTTCAAAGTTCCCTCCTTGTGATAAGTGGCTTCTTCCTTAGCATCCCTCATTTTCATCCACAAAAAATAGGAGCTTCTTGAATGAATTGAAATATAAGACAAAGTTGGAAACTTTAGATATCAAATAATATGAAATATTTATCCAAAGTAAGCTCAAATAATCAAATTAATTAAATGGTAGGACTCACAGGTTGATACACCTTAATCCCAACAACTCTCAAATGTAAGAATAAATAGAGATCGTTTGCTCATGCAAGGTGTGATAAAATGACTATTTTCATCAATTTAATATTTGTAAAACTACAATTAAAAAATTTAGATATATTTTGATAGCACAAATCCATAGAAAAATGATATATTACAATCTCCAAACTATCTTATAGAAAATACTCAACTAAAATAGAATTTGAACTCAAAATAATACTAGACACCGAACTAGATACTAGCATTTGATAATATTTACAAAATCTTCCTCTTGAACTCTCCATTGTGTATAATGGACTTCAAGAGATATTTTCTTTCATTCAACTTACAATAAAAAATGAAGAGTTGACCTTATTTAAATCTTCTTGCACCTTTTATAATTTTGTCTTTAAAATGAAGCTCAAATTAGAAGATTCTACACAAGATTGGAAAAGTGTTACTACAAAAAGTCTCTCTCTTCATGTGGCATCCATCATTTGAAGGATCCCATAGGATAGGCTAAGACACCTATGGTATTACATAGATTCTTCTTATAGGATATTATTCTCTCATAGGTTATCATAAATTCTCTTATAAGTTGTTACATTTAACCCCTTGAATATGTTATAATAAAATGAAATATGTTGGTTGTCATTATTCTCTAATATTGCATATGTAAGCCTCAATTGAAGATAATATCATTAAATTTCATAAGCCTACACATGCATAGATTATTTTTTATGAAATAAAATATTCTTCCTCCTAAAAACTAAGAAATTAGAATGGGCCAAAATATTATTGAAATATTTTTTTGAGTTCTTGATTCTCAAACATCTTGGAAGCTCCTACATGAAACACTAGATGTGTGCTCTTACTTACATGATGATTTACAATGTATTAATACATAATTAATATATTTTTATCTCTATGGATTTACCATGAAGCATCATTTTTTTGTCTATTCTTATATTTTACCAAATATTTACTATACACCTTACCTCTAGTCTTCTTAATCACTCTTTGCTACAATGCTTTCCCAATTTCTTTTTTTATAGCTATTCTAGGATATATTTTATGCAATCGTGATTATATTACTTAATTTTTCCCTACAATGTCCCCTATGGTAAATGTGTACATCCAAAAGATTAAAAATATGAGAGTTCATGCCCTGAACTATCTATACCTCACATGAATTCACTAGAAATTTTCCACTACTTTAAAGGGTAGAAGATTTGTTTTAAAAAATATTGTTACAAGTTTCAAGTCATAGAACAATTATTTCCTGAGATTATCTAGATTTAAAATTCCTTCATGAAACTCCTCTATTCATGTTCTCTTTTTATCAACAAAATTATTATAATATAGCTTACTCTTCTCCAAATTCTACCTTACTTGTGTACTTCTTGTTTATTTTCAACCATGTTTTTTCTTCTAAAGTTTTTCTTCCCAAAAATTTCTCCTCTCAACTCTACCTTACCTATAGGGTTGCACTAATGGACCACCTCAAATGGTACATCTCTAACATTCTATTAACTAAATTAATATAGGAAAAATCCACTTGGGAAAATACCAAATATCACTACATATGCCTCTATCCACCACACATACCAATAGATTTCCATAATTAAATTCAATACTTCTATGTTTCCATTCATTTTTAGATAGTATGAAAAACTATATTTTGAATAAATCCCTAACTTCCTACACAAGTTTCTCAAAAAATGTCTAACAAATATTAAATCTTTATCTGATACTATATTCCCATGTAATCCATATGATCCACTACATCTCTAAACAAGATAAACATTGTGTTATGTTCCTACCTATGATGTATTTTATTTGGTCAGTTCTAAGATATAGATATTGAAGTAGCTTAAGAAGCATTTGGTATGTTTTCCCTTTTTTGTAGAAAAGCCATTTTCCTACATGTACAAATGTCAAAGTTTAATTATTGGTTAATAATTTGAAATGAAAAATAATAAAGGTATCTAGTATTTATAATGTCATGTAGAAACAAGTATGCAAGCAATACGAAGATGTAAAAACTACCAAGAATAAAAATATGGTTTATTGTCTATAGTCTCTATGATATAAGAGTCAAAAGCAATATAGCTTTATTGTGATTACAACCAAAACAACAAGAAAGCTTAAGTTTATAGATTAGTTATTTAAAAATTTGAACACAATCAATATTAACTAAGTGCAAAATACATAATTTCATTTGAAATAATCATGTAAGTATTATTGTTTAGTTGTTGGTAGGTAGAATAGTTGAAACATATAGACTAAGAACTTTAAACATAATTCATGTTTACTAAGTACAAAATTACACAATTTTCTTTTGAAATAATTACGCTGCTATTACAAAGTGTGTTGCCATTTCTAAAAGCTCCATAATAAATTATGGCTCTACAATTTATAAATATAGTAATAAATAATATTTATAAATATAAATAATATATTAAATGATATTATTATATCTAATATATTAATATTTTATTATAATAACATTATAGATATTTAGATTTAATATTAATATTATTAATATATATTTATAAATATATAATATAAATACAAATACTATAATATGTATTAATAATATGTCTAAAATTTAATAGTATTTATTACAAATTTTAACTCAAAACCAATATTTTTTTAAGAGTGCAAAAATATTGTTTAGAGCTCAAGAATATAGTAACTCTAAAACCCCAATAGTAACTCTAAAATATTATCCTTAATAATGATTTTATCTTAGTTAAATTCATAATGTACTTTTCTATTTAAAAGACACATTATAATTTTAATCAAGATAGATTTTCTTGATAAGGGAAAATTATTATTATTTTTTGGTGTTTTGGGATAGCTGAAAAGTGGCCAAAAGTCTTTGTAAGTTGACATGCAATTCCAAACAGGTTGCTTGAACCATCCCATACCTTTGTACACTTGTCTAGATACTCAATCATTGTGAGAAAGTAGGGTATAAGGCCATTGAATGCTAGAACTTCATATAGATATTGAATAATAATTTCATCCCAACATACATGATGGTAGGAGGAAAATAAAAAAGATGGGCTAATAGTTGTGAAATGGTCGAGGACTATAATTTTTAATTTTTCCCCATCACACACTAGGGTAAGTGATCAAGTCTCCTTAAGTGCAATAACCTCAATACTATAAGAGATCTTTCTCAGTCTCTAATTAAAACTTTCCACACACATACACAAATAAACACATTCAAACACACAAACATATTAAAAAATTAATGTACAAAAAGTAAAATGTAATAAAGTTTTTATATATAAGTATTAAAAAGATAAAGTGGACACCTAAACAGTTAGATTTTTAGGCCTGCTAAAATATTTTAATTGATTGAAATATGCAGGTGTTGTCAATAATCCCTTAGTCTACAATGAAGTTGAATGGTTTTGAATGAGCCCACCAAGGATCAAGTCTTCATGAGGCAAGACCCCTAGCATTTAGAGGGATGAGGTTGGGATCATGCTTCAATTGACTTTGGCAAAATGGATACCTCTCAACCCTTAGCTCTTAGCCAAAGATGTTTATCCTATAGCTCGTGCACCCATATTGGATTGTTAAATGAATTTGAGTTTGTATAAAACCAAACCTATTAGTCTTTGGCTCTTAGACGAAGATGTTTAGCCTATAACTCATGCCCCCATATCAAATTTCTAAACGAATATGAGTTTATATAAAAACCTCAAACAAGAAAAATAAAAAATATACAAATGTTTTAAATAATTGTAATTTACCAAGAAAATTGATATCTTTACTAATTGCAATTGACCTAGACTGACGGTGTGCAGTATCTTCAATTATTGTACCTAATTGAGAAAAAATTAGAATAGGATTCCTAAAGAAGATGAAATACTTTCTTGTACAAAGTGGTGTTGATTGTAAAGAGTGAATACATGGACTATAGAATTAGATATAAGGAATTAAAACACAAAATAATCAGAATAACAAAACATCAATTTTATAGTGGTTCACAATAAAGGCTACATCCACTTTCAAGCAAGGAAAAATCTCTTATTAATGTTTTTTTGTACATGCAGTAGTTGATAAGCTACAACCATGCATAATTAACTACATTATCCACAATGTAATATGTATTTAAGAGTGAACACATATGGAATGCTAAGAGGCTACGAGTGGAGGGAAAAGAACAATAAGTTTGATGGACTTCACTTATCCAAAAATCTCCCACTTGAAGTCCAACGACTACTGCAACACTATAGAGACATTCCCCTACTTTGGTCCTATTATCAAATCTTGATAATGCTAAGAGAATCCCTGCACAACTTAATCTTATTGATTGTAACAACCTTTTACAATACATCATCTCTAGATTCACTTTAGTATCAATATTTTCAACTTGCAACTTGCCCTCTTCAAGCACATTCTGAATGAAATGATATTGCAGCTCAATATTATTGGTTTTATTATGAAATCTCCCATTCTTGGCCAAGTGAATAGAACTGTTGCTATCACAAAAGAGAGTGAAAAAATGCTTGCATTCCAACTCAAGGAACAATTGTTGCAACCAAATCATCTCCTTTGAACCTTTATTGAAAGAAATATACTCAACCTCAGTATTAGAAAGAGCAACCACTTGTTACAATCTAGAGACCAAACTGATCATTGCCTCGAAAAAAGTCAAAATATAACCAGTAGTGGATCTTCATTTGTCTAAGTCACCAGCCATATCGATTCAACAAAGCCTTGTAGATGTGCACCTCTCCTTACAAAAAACAAGGCATAATCATAAGTTCCTTTTAAATGCCTCAATATCCACTTCACCACATCCCAATGAGCTTTACCAAGATTGCTCATAAACTTGTTCACTACTCAGGCATTGCATGGGAAATGTCTAGTCAAGTACAAACCATGGCATATATGAAACTCTCAACAACATATGAATAAGGTATACCTTTCATTTATTTATGTTCTTATGTATTGGGACACATGGAAAATGACAAATGAAAATGATTAGAAAGTGGAGTTCTTACAAGCTTAGCACCCTTTGTGTTGAATCTATCCAAAACCTTATCAACATACTTCTCAAGTATGATAATCTAAATTCTCTCTTTTGTCTATCCCTAGTTATAGTTGCACAATATTGAAATGTGAATCAAATAGTAAACCCTAATAGCTCAATCATATGCCTAAGCTCTACCTAAAATTCAACAACACCAATGGATCTCCAAACCAAATGAATGGAAATAAAACAAACAATGCAAACCCTCAAACACTTGATAAAATTGACTCCATTTTTCTCCTATCTATCATTAATCAAGATGTAACTCCAAGATCAATCTCCAATGAAATATTTTGATGTTGTGATAGAATGGAATGTAGTTGCTAAATATTTTTGTAGCATAACACTAGCATAAAGATGATCTATTGAAAATGAAGGGTGAAGTTCTCTAGTTATATAAAACTAAAGAGGAAAAATCAAGGGCTCAAATTGATCCAAGATCAATGGCTAGGATTAAATGAGACAAATGATTAGGACTAGGGAAAAATCCTTATGGGAATAGCTAGGACTAAGAGGTTTAAAATCAAATAAATGGATGAGACCAAAAGTTAAGTTGACTTTTGAAAAAGGTTTCTAGGTTCAATGAATGGGGACAAGGATTAAGTTAGACATGCGAATGGATAAGGTGGGACACTTGTCACATGACTATGAATTTAGATTATGATCCATGTGAACAAGTTAAAGGGCTAGGATTGGATGGATGAGGATTATGAGTTAATTAAATAAATAAAAGTATTTATTTAATTAATAGTGGGAAAAGTGAGAAAGTGTGATTAATTAGCCTAAATTAATTAATTAACTATGATTTAATTAATTAATTAAGAGATAAAATTTGGAATAATTAAATAAACATGAATTTATTTAATTATAGGATAGGATAAAGGGTAATGTATAAATTAATTAAATAAATGATAAATATTTGTTAATTAATGGCTTAGGATAGGGTAAATTAGGTGATGCTAGGGAGGTAGCCAATTTTAGGTATCTACATTTTTCCCCTCTTTGAGACAATGTAGTTTGTCACATTGTTTCAAAGAAGAATAAACTAGTAGTTGCACACCATGTGTGTGTAATGAAGTAGCCGATAGGGAAAGACTACATGACTTGTATGTTGTAGTGAAAGATTATACATATTTATATCTTTGTTTGGTAGATGGGTAAACGTATTATCACCGTAATAAATCTTTCTTTATATGTATAAGTATTTTAGTTATATTTGTATGTCAGTTATGTCAAATTAAACTTGAAGTCATTGGGTCACATATGTATGCACAAGTACACGTATGCATGTATGTAGATGCAAAAACATGTGTGCATGTGCATATATGCGGATATATATATTAGCAAATATAAATGTACAATAAATCAATTAATTTTTTTGTGTTTGAATAAGGGAAGGAAGAAATGACAAGAAAAATGGACAAATGATTGGAAACAATAAAAAATATTAAATTGTGGGACCAAGAAGAAACTCAATATTAGGTAAAAAATATTATTTTGTGGGACATATATGTGTGCATGTGCACATACATGTGCATATATATAATTGGAAACATGTATGTATAATAAATGAATTAATGTTCATGTGATTGGAAGGGGTTAAAAACAATATTTCGTGGCAAAAAGAAAAAATGTAACATGAGGTTAAAAATATTGTTTTTGTGCTGGAATTAAATTTAGGCTAAAGATATTATTTTGTTGCACCAACAATACACAAACCTCAATTTCATAATAACTTGAAAAAAGGTTGTAGTAGATGCACATATCTATGTAAACCCCAAATGATATAAGTAATAATAATGTTAATAAGAGGTGAGTATGATGAGAAATGTATGTGGGCAAAGAGAGTAGAATTATAGATGAAGTTGATTAAATAAATTGAAATTGTATTAAGTTTAAATAGAATATATATATTTTTGGAATGCATGTTGTATTAGGAATGTCAAGTATGAGATTATTAAAAAGTGTCATATCCATATTCATAATTAAAATTTGATATTATTTGAGAAATAATTGAGAAAAAAAGGGTTTTTAATAGTAAATGGGTCTAAATAGGTATCAATCAGTATGCCTAAGACAAAAACATGTTCATGTATAGAGAAACATAAAAATTTATGAAAACATGTAGTTTCATTTTTTAATAAAAATCTTTTATATAAGATTAAAAATTATTAAAGTGATCTTGAATAATATTCTTTAAAAGGTTTCTAGTTGATTAAATAAGTCAAAATTCTAGTCTGATCCAAGAGGGAAGTTTCATGTTGTATTAGTTATCTACAATTTATAAAATATATGTATCGTAAATTAGTACATTGTGGGTTTTCCATCCACCTAACATTGTGTATGATAGTCACAACCTTATCTTAAAATTGTTGTAATGATAATTGGTGTTATGTAAAACTACACAAATGTGATGGAATGATGAACCAATATCTTGACATGCATAAGTTTGGATATGATTAATAAAATCTCTCTATTTAGTTGTAATTTGTATTCCAAAGACATTACATAATAAAATAATGAAATAAGCATTAATTTTCCATATTAAAAAAACAAAGGAAAATCCTTTCTTGAAGTCAGTTAGGGTTTCAAATACACAACACAATCAATAATTTATTTCTAGTATAGATATCAAGTGAGGCTTAATAAAAATAATATTTTAAATATATTAATGAAAATACCATCTCAATACTCTCATATTTATACATAAGACAGAATTCATTTACCTTTTATTTAAAAGTGTTAAAAAACACGATACTTTTTTCTTCAATTTAAATGAAGTACATATGGAAAAAATGAATATTTAAAAGCATCACTATTTTCTCTAAAGTCTATTATTTGAGCAAGATATCTAAATGATGTCATACTTGAATAGAAGAAAATAAACTTTCAAATAGAAGATAAAAAATTATGTGTAATGCCCGTCGTGCAAACCCCAGAGAACACACACACATGCAAATAATTTTTTTTAAAACAATTAAATTAAACAGGCAATAACATTAAACCATAACCACATAACATATTACATAGCATTAACCCACTTGGTTCTCTGGGGCACGCGAGGTTACATCGCAACAACTAAACAGAAATAAAGATAAAGATTACAACAATATCATTTATTATATATTAACCAAGAATAATGATACATCCAATAACCATGATACGAGAATAATAAACATCACATCATACCACCATGATAAATCTCTCAATAGAGTTACAAATGATCCTAACTATTACATCATCGTTTTATAGTTACATTACAATTTTTTGATAAATGAATTACATCGAATTTCCCAACATGGGGATTGATACAAGAATAATGGAATATGAAATACAAGTGTATACTGGTACAACTCCACTACGGAAAAGCTGAGAAGACAGGATGCTGATGGGGAACCCAACAGGTGCAGAGCACGTTCCACCCAACCATGTGAATCACAAGTAACTCACCCTCTGTGCTCAGAGGTGACGAGGAAGTGAACCCGACCATGAATGTCAAACTGACTCTACAACAACATGATACAACACAAGTACAACTCAAAGCATACAATGAACAACCATCAACGTTCACAAATCACATAACAAGTTGAAACTGTAAAACTCATCACAATTAAACACAGTATCATCAATTTAACAAGTAGCTAAATAACAATCATAAACCAATTACACAAGAAACCGAAAACAACATAAAGATACAATATCCAGAGGCAACTACAAACAAAACACAAGGGTGTCAAATGGAGAGTGTCATTGCATAACTTTTATGGGATTCTCCTGGCTCTTCCTCCAACTGAGGCGCCAACACCCATCTATGGATCTCCTGGCCCTTCCTCCCAACTGAGGCACCGGCACCATAGGGTAGCTAGTGCGGAGCCAATAATCTCTCATGAAGACGAGACTATGACTATGCTGACCACGACCTTCTTAGTCTATCACTAGTCTATGGTAGCCCTAATGCATAGCCGATGAATCCAATGTTTTATTATCTTGTGTTTTTTAACTACCCAACCCCCTTAAATTCTATTGTTTAGGTTATCACTTGTTTAACTACTCTTTCGTGGGTTATCCTGAGCCCTTCCTCATCTTGAGGTGCCGACGCCCACAAAGAGCCACTCTCCTATGACCCCTAACATATCTCAAAGCAAGCAAGGGTTGAACTAGCACATATAAAGAACATAACCAAAACCAGATACACGAGGCATTAACCATCCCGCAATTATTCTTAATCAAAAGTCTTAACCAAACTATTCAACCCTTTCCCACATAAAACCAGAAACTTCAAAGCCTAACCAAGGCGAAGATAACATTATAAAATAACAAGCCTCTAGAATAAGGTTTTCACAAACCAAAATGGTTCCCACATCGACAACACTAAACAAAGAAAACCATAACATAAAAAGAAAACTCAGACTACAGTAGCAAGGTTGCACCATTAAGTTTGATTCCAATCCCGATTATGTAATTAAATACGATTGTCCCAATAGGGTTCACAATCACAATTAAAGGCTAATTCTTGTCTAAACAAATTTGTTTAACTAAAACAATAATTAAATAGTGCCCTTTTAAAAATATATTTAAATTACTTAATTAATAACAAAATTGATCATTTAAATCAAATATAAAATTACATTCTTAAAATGTAATTAATTAACATTAAAACTACCTAGACATAATTCTACTTTAAAATAAATAATATTAAATAAAATGAATAAAATTTCACTTTTAATAAAATACATAACAATTTTATTTTATTATTATTATTATTTAATATATATATATATATATATATATATAAGTATATATATATAATTATATATATACATATATTAGTATATATATATATATAATTATATATATATATACATATATTAGTATATATATATATATATAATTATATATATTATATATATTAAAAAACATATAAAAAAATAAATTAATAAAAATAAAATAAAATTTAAAAAAAACAACCAACCCACGGACTGCCGCGGGCTGTACAGCAGTCCGCCACAGGGGGGCGGGTGGGTACGGCCTGCCGTGCCCTCCAAACCCCAATACAAACCTCTAATTTAAACAAAATTTTGATTTCCTAAAAGCTTTAAATTTTTATTTTAATTTATATTTTTTTTTTTCTGATAACTTTTAAAAAACACAGTTTAAAATAAAATGTATAAAATTTTGATCCGTCCTTGCATAAGCACGGATTTCAATAGACGGGTCCTTTCTAAAAGTATGATAACAATTTATTTATAATCACATATTATAAATTTATATTCATATATATAAATATTATATATATATATATATATATACACACTTACTTATATATATAATTATAAATAATTACATACAATCACAAAGAACACAGTTTTCTGTGTAAAAACAAAACAGAATGACCATAAATTTAAAATACCTACATTTTTTGATTTTCAAAATAATATTTCAATTCTTTTAAAAATACAACGATTATTCTTTTCTACAGGAATAGCAGAGAGATCGTGTATATCAAAATAGCATTCGAAGAGTTTATTTTCTGTTGTTTGCAAAACAAGATTTTCTAATCTCAACATGAAATTTTCTCTTCGAGGAAAACCTATTTGTTTATTCATTTTCAATTCTTCAAAGAAATCATTTAAATCTAAATCACAAACAGATTTTATTTTATTTTTTACTTTTTTAGTTGCAATACAAATTCATTCAAATCATAATTTTTTGTTTATTTTGCAAATTCAGAGAAATCAAAGATAGAGACGGAAACCTGGAGTCCTACGCTTCTTTGCGAATCTGATGAAGCCCATTTGATTTTGATGACTTCGAAGAGCTCCTTGATCGTGCTTCCAAATCTCCTCTACAGTATCTTGCCTTCGAACTCGAATCCAATTCTTTGTTTAGAAAACTCTCCAGGACAATCACCAGAAACAGATTCAAACTCCCTTTCTAAAATTCCAAAATACAACAAAACCAAGCCTTGTACAACTTCTGAAACAAAATTCTCTGTGTGTCTGAAAACTCCCAAATTCTTAATTAAATAAAAATATATTGTCCATCCCTCACAAAAACTCTAAAAATCAAAAATAAAAGAAAACAATTCTTTAAAAGCTAGTTTTTTTACCCAGATCTCTATTCTTATTTGCTCTCACAATCTTTTCATTCTTTTATTTGTTTTATTGTTTTTAATTTCTATTTTTGCAGCTTTACTTGCACATCACATTACTTATTTAATTTAAATAAATTATTCTAATAATTATCCTCCACCAGATAATTGATTAAAATAATTAAAACACACTTAATATTTAATTATCATTTAATTGAAACACATGACTTTTCAAACATAATTAAATCATTTAAATATTAAATAGGATTTAATCTAACATTAAAATAAATAATTATTTCAATCACTTAAATAAAATAAATCATAACTTATAAAATGCCACCTTAAATAAAATACGACAAAACACATAACACAAAACGCAAATGACGACAACTACACAAAAATGAACAATACCAAACAAACGAGACGATCTAACATCATGGAACGGGATGACTTCATCGTCACCTATGTTTCAACATTTAACCATTGGGCTATAGGTGCTCGCCCTGTCCTGCCGAAACAGGTGGAATCGAGACTTGTACCTGCAATACCTGCATACAAGTGAAGTTGTGTACATGTGCATACATATATATATAAAATCGAAGCATTAAATTAAAGCACTGCATTGTGAGAAGGAATCGCAACACAGCAGGGCACTCGCGAACAAGTGATGCTATATTGTCCTTCATCACACCTATTCTAACAATTATAATATAATCAATAAATTAAAATTTCTAACTAACAATCATCTCATAACATATTAAATTAAATCACTGCATTATATCATAATTCTGAAAATCAACTAATATAACCAGCCATAATGTCATATGAAATTATCATGTCCATAATGAAATAACATCATCATCTAACGTCTAGCAAGCCAAATCAAACAATAACAGTAACATCACAGTATCCAACCAAAGCACAGAAAATAATAAGTCTTAACAGTATGAGGGGTATTACATTATGTCTAAATATATTAATGTAATTTTATCCCACTATCATATATAAAGTCAAGTAACTTTATGATGGACTGGAAAATCATAAATCAAATTGATTCTTCTATGCAATTCATTTTCTTTACTCGGCCTTACAAGCTATTTTTTGTACTACATTTGTAAAGTTGCATAAATATGGAATAGATGTTTGAAACAAATGACATAAGTGTATAATACATATATGTGGGGCAGTTGAAGCAACCCACATATGAAGCGAACCATTATAAATCTAGGATCTTAAGTCATTGTTATATGAACAACTCTAGAAAAAGCTAAACAGATGGGACTATTTGGACTGTAGAATGTCAAGGACAATGAAAATGTCCAATCTAGTGAGGCAATGGCCAATTCATCTGTAATAGTGACAAAGACCATTGGGTAAGATAAAGAAACCTGTTTTAAGAAGGAAAGAAAACATGTGAGCAACAAATAATAGAATTTATCAATATATAGGTTATAGGAGAAGCTGAGAGATAGAGAAATGAATATTGCCAACCAAAATATGGCGAGAAGAAAATGTTAAAGTGTTTTCTTGTGGAGTTAAGGTAGAAAGTGACCAAGGTAGGGAGCAACAACTTGATTTCTTTTGTTCATCTTCTTGGCATCTCCAAAACACACAACAACTAGAAGACAAACATTTAAATGATGACATCAACACAAAGGAAAGCAATGGAAATCCATGTAAATGATCTTTAATGTATAGAAACAAAATAAAGTTAATAATGTCATGTAGCCAAAGAAAATTACAATAAATGTGATTAAGTCTCTATGATACCAGGAGGCATGAGAAGAATAGGGAGGTCACTTGTATAGATGTTTCAAGCAACCATCAAAAGAAGCTTCATAATTAAAATAATATATATCTTGTACACAAAATATAGAATTAAAAACAAGTGCATTAAGTTATGGTAAAAGCATGCATAAAGGAAGCAAATTTGTACAATTGACAATGAACACATTAAATGACAATATTGTAAAGGAATAACAGAGGCTATAAAATAGAAAGAAATATGCTTACCATTTCATCATGAGCCAGAGGAGAAATGAAAAGAACTATTTAATAACATGCATTAATATAACCAAAGGAAGAAGACATGTGCTTAAAAGTTCATTATGATGTAGAGTAGAAGTGAGAATAACCAAGCAATAACATGAATTCACATAATGAGAAGGAAGAGTTATGTTGACATTAATAATAAGGAATCCCACATTGCTATTTATCTTTTTATTAAAATAAATTAATGCAAAACATATGAACTAAATGGACAAGAGAATCTAGAATTCCATAAATAGAAACGAATGTGCTTATAAGTTCATTGTGATGTAGAATAGAAGTGAAAAAAACCAAGCAATATCATGAATTCCCATAATGAGAAGAGACAATTATGTTCACATCGATAAGGAATCATACATTGCTAATTACCTTTTTGTATAAATAAATTATTCTAAAACATATCAACAGAATGCACATTAAAGTAGAATGAATAAATTAAATAGTAGGTACATAAGAATTTTCAGATTAACATGATATTGAAATAGCATGGCCAAAGGCATGTAAGTAGTATAGATAGAACAAAACAAAATAACACTCCATTTGACATGAATTAGTCATGCACATGATGCTATAGCAATTGAGGGGAAAAAATGAGATGATAAATTTTGATGTGGAAACTATGAAAGCAAATATTTTTGTCTCTTCTCATGTTTACCATTGGATTGAAACCATAAAGAATAATGTTGTATGCTGAAGCTTCTATTATCAATCTTCCCACTTGAATTGAACTTGTAAATGCAATGTGAGTAATCTATAGCTAAATGAGCAAAGTAGAGTCTAGTAAAGAAGCGAAAGAGGGCAAGAGTAATTGTATAAATAGAATAAAATTCGAGGAACATGTCAAGTAATGGAAGATCAAAAAGAGAGAAACATGACATCCTCATATGTAAATTGAAATGCCATATTATATAAATTATCTAAGAAGCTTGAAAGTAAGGAAATTATAGGTTTGAAAAGGGTATAGCTAAAGAGTTTAATCATAAATTAGTGAAATGTAATAGTAGTTAAAAACTAAGAACTGTAAATATAAAAACATTTGAAATTGTTAAAATGATTATATTTTGAAGTTTGTGCAAAGTATAAAATGTCAACTAAATTTTGTAGTAAAGTATTTGAGCAATCAATATTCAAAACACATTTGACCTCTGCACCCAAATCGATATGGTCTACAGGACAATAAAAGCATTAAATGGGGTGTTTTGTGAGAAAATATTTAAAAAGTACATGAAGAAGTTGGCATCATTTAACTACACCTTATTTTGAAATAGGGAAGATGAGCAGGAATCTATGCTCACTGTCACTAAGGCATTCAAACACATAGGTCTCTCCTTGTAAATTTTTGTGTAGCACAAAGCATCACCACCTTACAGAGAAGATTGGTGTTTTGTTGTCAACAATGCATCACACTTTCCAATAGTCACTTTCGCCAATGAGAAGGAGTATTTCACTCTCCTATTGGGGAAGTTGAAATGGATATGTGTTTTTCTTTGGGAACTTTTGCATATGTAAACGATGATCAAAATGGTGATATTCAAAGTAAGGGATGAGTGGGGTGGAGTTGCAAGAACATGTAAAGTAAATATGAGAAACAAATGCAATTAGAGTATATGATCTTACAAAGATTAAAGGAGGCCTGGCATTCCATGATTTAAAAACCATTATACAAAAAGGCCTATCTGAATTAAATACTGGTGGAGAGAGCATTGCAATGTGTCCCAGAGAAGAGGAGCATTGTGGATCATTTTTGGATGTGTCACCTAGTTGAAGAGGAAATTAGTGATTATATCATGTCTGCTAAATAAAGCTAAAGTGAAATATCCATGTGTATCAATCAAAGGAAGCTATCAAGCAAGAAATGGAGAATTTGTTTATTTTATGTACATAAATTTTGCTCACCAAGAGCCAATAAAGCATTATTATTTTTCTTATACCTAGTGTTGGAGAAAATGTCAACAAGCATAAAAGAATTCTAGATGCAAGTGAGCTGAAGGTAGTCTTTAAATTGGAGGTTGTGGTGCTGCACAAATTCAATCCATCCATTTTTGAGCTCTAATTTCTTTTATGCTCTTGTGATTTCCATTTTCCACATTTGACCTATTGGTTCTTACAATACCATATGTTTATCATTGTCATTGGATATGTGGGCAACAAATTGCAAAGGAATTATCTGCAGGTCAATCATTGTATAGTCAAGTGAACGAAGTTGGTAGTAATCAAAGTTACATTTGGGAGTGCTGAAAGGATGCCACGGAAAGACAGTCAAAGTGTGTTGGAAGGATGTCACAGAAAGATAGCCAGAGAGTGCTGGAAGGTCCCTGTATACAATGTTACCTGATTATTCCCAGCATCATGATGCTTTCTCTGATGCATGATGGCTTCAATTGACAAAGGCGAGGTAGAGTTTGAGGTGGATGCACCATCATCACAAGAGCAGGTCACCTGCTGTGATTCAACATTAACTATATTTGTGTTGTTCCTCCTCTTCTTTTTTTTAGGATCCATGCTTGCTTAGCTGATTTTGCAGGTTGAAGATAGTTTGGTCACACTTCCAATGAATTTGAGGCTTGAAGAATTCTCATTTGTGGAGTTACTAAGAGCAGGAGAAGTTTAAGTCATGATTCTGTTTGTTTTATCTTCTGTTGAGGCTTCAAGTCTTGTAAACTCTTATACCTTTAATTTTAATACAATCTTCTCGACTTCGGCCCCTTATTTATCAAAAAAAAAAAAAGTTTAATTTTTTTCGATGAAGGGGTTGGAGAAGTTGAGGTAATAGAATTAAAAACTTGGCCTGGTAATCTCCTATAATGAATTTGACAAAGGATGAATAGTTTCCATGCTTTTTAGAACAACTATGTGTACACACTGCACAAGGGTGGAAAGGGGTCGTTGGCTGATCTTCCATGATGGTAGGAAAACAATGTTAAAACCCTATATATGATTGACAGTAATCGAAATTAGCATATAGTTTGAAGTTCAATGAAAGGTTATTTGAAGAAATAAAGAACCATTTATGAGGTAACCTGTGATCATGGAGGGGGCAGCAAAGAAACCTTGGAGTCTGGTGCGTAGAATATTGACATGAATGATGAAGACACGAAGTAGTTGTAATGCTATCAGAATTGAGATATTTGACATTTAGAGGCTTGAAAGGTAGAAAGCTATATCAGAACGACAAGCCAATGTTATAAAAGGAAAATGGGGAGAAAAACATTTTTGGTATTTTGTGGATTGAAAGTGTGGTGTATGGGAGCAGTAGCTAATCACTATATACATGGTTCTCATTGCAGCTGCCATGAGAGTCATCTGTATCATCTGACGCTGGATCAAACTAGGAAGAGCCTATTTGAAGTCTAGCTTACTGGCGCGGGCTGATGCTATTAAACTAGTATTATCTTTCGACATAGCAATGTGTTCTTTTTCTATTTGTGGGTGACGTTGTCACAGTATGTGTCCAAATAATGAACACTATGGACTTCAGTGGGGATCTTCTCTTGTGAAAATAATGCAATTCTATCATTCAATGGGATGGATAAGAATATTACTTGTGGGCCATATCGAGCGACCACCTATTTTTCACTTCAGTACCTGATGATATTATAAAATGAACTCTGTAGAACTAACCATAGTATTGTGTTCTTGAAAATGCAATGGCTCGTTCTAGAGCCATAAAGAATCTATTTAACCAAACCTGACTGTTGATTTCTATCCATTCTCTATATGATCGTTCAGTGGGGAAAGATGGTGGTTGAAACTAGATATCCCAAGGATGAAGATTAGTTGGGTCAATCATTTTATTTGGGTATGGATCTATATAAGATGAAGAAATAAGTGGTGCAGGTGGAGTGTGTGTTATGATTCTCATGTCTTTGAGTGCTTTTTTGCACGAAAGATAATTTGACCTGTGTCATTGTCTAACATGATCAAATGGTTCATCCTAAATATCTTCATATTCAATAAAAGTCCTATGGGCCATCATATTTGTGATGTAGTATTGTGTGGAAAAGGAATTTGCAAGATAGTATGAAAAAGTGTCAAGGTTGCCTTGGAAATAGGTACTAATCCGTTAATGTTGGAGATGAAATGTGAATTTGCATGTTTGTGTAAAACTTTGTTGTAAGTCTGTTGAACATAGAATCTTTTGTCTCTATTTCTTGTTTCATAGGTAAATTGAAGAAACAGGGGAAAACTAAAGGATTTTTCATCTAATTTTTTATTCTTTAGGTAAATTGAATAAATAAATAAAAAATTGTCACCTACATTTTTAGTTTGTTAGGTTAACTAAATAAAATATGTAGGTGAAATGTCTCTTTGGAGAAATACATATATACACATACAAATATATATATATATATATATATATATAGAAATATGTGCACATATACATGGAGATATGCATGTAGATGCACATGTAGATGCACTTACACATCTGCATATACTTATACATTGACCTATCTATATATATGACATGAACACACACACACACACACATATATATATATGGAGTTCTAGGAAGAGTGAGTAAATTGAGGATCACGTGTTGACGTGCATGTTTTGGTGGAGTAGAAAATTGTGTTGCACATTTTTTTATTTTTTGTATGCAAAGTGAATATAATATTCATGATATTTTGGCTTTGCATAAGGACTTTTTTGACTTTTTTGTTCTATTCATGCATATATATATACATTTATATATGCATAGATATATGTTTATATAGATACATATATACATACACACATAAACATATATACATATACAAACATATATATATATACACATATACAAACATATACAAAAACACACACACACACATATATATATATATATATATATATATACAATCTCATGCTAGCTCAGGTTGAAATGCCAATATGTCATGTTTTCAAATATCAGAACTAAGGATATGAAAATAATAATAGAGTCAAGTAGATAATATAAAAAATACACATAACTCACATGTGGGAAGAGAAAGTCATGTCCTTCAAATATGAGGTTGCTCTAGGTACGGTGATGCACATCCAGAGGTGCCTTAGGGCAGAGCAACAATAAGCATGCCTCTTCTCATTTTCTCAAGCTGTAGTGACCACTATTTTGCATTCTGGAGTACCTTTCAAAAGAGAACGATGGATCTATTCGTAGCCCTTCAAGTGACTTGATCCTTGAAATAGCTAAAGCCTTATCTTTCATTTTTGCCTATGTCTATTATAGCTTTGTCTAATGTGAGGCCTTGAGATTTGTGGATTGTGATTGCCTAAGCCATAGTCAATGGTAGCTGAGTTCGGTTGCCTCATGTTATAGGAGGGATGGGAACATTCTTTGGGTTTTAATTATCCCATGGTCGCCCAATCTAGTTGTCAAATTAGATGACAACATAGGATGGCAGATCAGGTGGTTTTGAGTTGTTAGCATACACAATTGATTTGACATGGCCTAGTGAACCATTAACCAATCTAATTTGGATCCATAGATTTGTCGTTAACATCATGTGCTCACCAAAACACAAAAGGACTTCAGGCAATAGTTGGTTGTCTGTTGCATTGATGTGCTTTGGATCCATAGATTTGTCGTTAACATCATGTGCTCACCAAAACACAAAAGGACTTCAGGCAATAGTTGGTTGTCTGTTGCATTGATGTGCTTGAGAGGTTATTTGATAGGTGTTGTCATTGATGTCAACATATCTCTGTCATTGATGTGCTTGAGAGGTTATTTGATAGGTGTTGTCATTGATGTCAACATATCTCTCTGTCAGAGATAGTGTAGCAGTGAAGTCTTCTGTGAGTGAGAGGTGTTGTGTTGTAGTTCTGAGTATGTGGTTTCGATGGTGTGTAGAGGATTGTCAGAGGTTGTTTCAATTAAGTTTGCGAATGTCCGCATGAAGATTTGAGTGCGTTATGGCATTCTGTGTTGAAACTGGTTTTTCAGTTGTTCAGTGGTGACAGTGTGATAATGAGACAGTATCTTGCTTGGCATTGCTCCACATTGTAATATCTTTCTTTGTGGATTTGGTGGAGTGTTTGGGACATTGATGTGTGTCTTCAATTCAGTTGATTCATGGTTTGGAGGTCCACAAGATATCTTTCTAGTTTGACAGTCATTGTAGTATGTGTTCTTGAGATACATTGAAAAGATGAAGATTCCAGTTGTTTGAGTTGGTGCGGTTGTTCCTAATGATTTCATTGTTCTTGTTGGTGTTTCTTGATCGTGTTCCAGTTGTGTTGGTGGTCTGCATTGAATTTTGAGCTCGTGGTTGAAGATTTTTCCTCGTGTGTTGTTGTTCTATCCTGTCTTGGCCGACCGGATGCTAGTAATGTGTTGTGGATGCTTGTAGCGTGTTGCAGATGTGCGTAGCGTGTGTAAGATGAAGATTTGGGTCCCTTCTATGTCTTAGCTGATATTGTTTGGGTCCGCATATGATATTTTGTATTGGGTTGATTAATATGTATGGAACTATTTTGTAATGCCTATCTTGGAGAATGTTCCAGATAGATGATTGTTTAGCCGACCTTGATGATCATTCCAAGGTTGATGTCATGTGTAAATAAATCTAATGAAGTGTGTATGAGGTCTGGTGTCCTTGATGGTCCGAAGGTGATGATGTGGTGATAAAGGAGAAGAGAAGAATTGTATGTGCTTCAATGGAACTGACTTAAGCATAGTGCAGATGCTATTTACTAGTTCATGATACTGTTGTGAATCACATATACTGTTGTGAATCTGTGATTCATCTTGTAGGCAGTGAGCCTCTTGATTATTGTAGGTAGTGAGCCTCTTGGAGTAGTGAGTTATGGGCAGTGTGCCCGAATGCATGTGCATTCCTTATTGTAATACTTTTAATAGAGTATTTTCATTTGTGGGTTAACCACACCGTGGTTTTTTTGTTAACCGGGTTTTCACGTAAAAAATCTAGTGTTGTGTGTTGTGTTTGATGCTTCTGATTATCTACTATTGATTTATGCTTTCATGTTTATCATCAAATCTCTGTTAAGTGTTTATGAAGGTTAAGAGTGCAAAACCGGTTTAAAGTTTTTGTGACAATTGATTCACCCCCCCTCTCATTTGTCTGCCATTTTTTCAACAATAGGTATCAGAGCTAGTGCCTCCAAAAGAAAGGATTAACCGTTTGAGGTGATCCAAGATGTCGACATACAAGAAGGATAGTCTAAGATTTGATGGCACTAACTACACTCTTTGGAAGCATCGCATGGAATGTCATTTGAGATGTATTGGTGAACCCTAGTGGAAGATAGTTAAAGATACATATACTCTTCCACAAAATGGCCCTTCCTCTGTGGATGAGATCAAAGAAGTTGAATACAATATTAGGGCTAAAGAAGCTTTGTTGAGTGCCTTGAATGATTCTAAGATGACAAATGTTATGGAGTTGAAGACTGCACATGAGATGTGGAAGAAGTTGGAGACATTCTATAAAGGAGATGATTATGTCAAGATTGCTAAGTTGCAGAGTTTGAAAGGTAAATATGAGATGTTGAGAATGAGTGAAGATGAGAATATTACTTCCTACATGCAGAGGGTGAATGAGCTTGTTTGCAATATCTAGTGTGATGGTGGAAAGTTAGAAGAATCTGAGATTGTTGCTAAGGTATTGAGATCCTTGCCTTCCTCCTACAAACATAAAGTTGTTGCTATTGAGGAGATCCAGACTGTGAAAAATGTGATAAGAGATATGGTGATTGGTAAGCTTACTACTTTTGAAATGAGTGAATTTGGTGATGCTCTTCCTAAGACTGAATTTTCCCTTAAGGCTACTATTTTCGGGGAAACAGAGATTTGATCTGAGAGAAAGTTCTACAAGAAGACTATTAAGATATGAGCAAGAAAGAAAGGAGATTGAAGAAGAAGAGCGAGAGCTGGAAGAGCTTGAAGCCTTGATTCCCAAAATACTAACTAGATGATCCGGTAAGTATGAAGGAAAGTTACCTCTTAAATGTTTTTCATGTAATAAGATAGGACATTTTGCCTCTAGATGTCTGAAAAGAGTTCCTAAGTATAGACCTAAGAAATATAAAGGTTTGAAGAAATATTATTATGCTAGTGAAGTTGTTGATGAAGGTATGACTGATGAAGAATCTGATAGTGGAAGTGCTACTGAGAATGAATGGGTGTTTATTTCTATCAAACAAAATGGTCCAGTGTCTACTAATTATGCGAGCTGCATGAATGTGGAAAGTTCCTTGGCTGCTAAAGTTGAAGATAAGGATGAATGGGTGATTTATAGTGGATGTTATCACCATATGATTGGTGATAAAAGTAAGTTTGTGAGCTTGGAGAAGTATGATGGTGGCATAGTGAAGTTTGGAGATAATAAGGCTTGCATAATTTGTGGTAGAGGTTCTATTTCTTTTGATGGTAAGCATAACACTAATAATGTCTTTTATGTAGAAGGTCTAGAGCATAATCTTCTGAGTGTTGGATAGATGGTTGACAAGGGTTATGATCTTAGATTCAAAGATGGAAAGTGCATATCTTGGGGAGTTTTAGAATTGAAATTACATCAGGTACAAAGACTAAAGGCAATATCTTTCATTTGAATGGTACTAGTAAAACTTGTTTGATTGCTTAGATTGATGAAAGTTGGTTATGGCATAGGAGAATGTGTCATGTGAATTTTGATAATATTGTGACGATAAGTTCATCTAAAGTAGTGAGAGATATTCCTAGATTGATGAAGCCTACTAACTCTTTGTGCAAAGAATGTCAGTTGGGTAAGCAGGCTAGAGTTACATTCAAGAGTAAAGAACAAAATTCAAATGGATTGTTGGATCTTGTGCATACTGATTTGTGTGGTCCTTCTAGAGTAAGAAGTTTGCAAGGTGATAGATACTTTATGTTATTGATTGATGACTATTCTAGGATGATGTGGGTTACTTTCTTGAGAGAAAAGTTTGAGGCGAAGTTCAAAATCTTTAATGCTATGATTAAGACTGAGACAAGTTTGAAGCTAAAGTGTCTAAGATCTGAAAGAGGTGGAGAATTCACTTCCGGTGAGTTTAATGCTTTTTGTGAAAAACATGGAGTGAAGAGACAATTTCATGCTCCTAGAACCCCACAACCAAAAGGAGTTGTGGAGAGGAAGAAAAAAACTATTCTAGATGTTGCTAGAACCATGATGATTGAAGGAAATGTCTTTCATATCTATTGGAGAGAAGTTATGAGTATTGTTGTCTATACCCTTAATTGGGTACATATTAAAGGTAATACTGGTAAGACTCCTTATAAACTATGGTTTGGTAATGCTCGTACTGTTAAATATTTCAATTTTTTTGAAAGAAAATATTATATTAAAAAGGATGAAGATCTAGGAAATTTTGATGGTAGATGTGATAAGGAAATATTTCTTGGTTATTCTAACAAAAGCAAAGCCCAATGGTGTTATAATAAGATATTGAGAAAGATAGTTGAAAGTAATAATGTCAAGGTTGATGAATGCCAGGAAAGACCATCTAGGTCTTGCGGATATGATTCTGATGATCAAGATGACAGTACAAATAAAGGAAAGAAAAATCAAGTTTAGATCATTTCGGTAAGTCCAGAGACACAAGAAGAAGAGACAAGTGCAGGTGGCGAAGAAAAATTTCAAGAAGTAGAAGTTCAAGAAAACCCTAAGACTTCGAGGTATGTAAGATTGAATCATTTTGAAAATCAAATTATAGGTGATAAAAGTAAAGGTGTGCAAACAAGAAGGAAAATTGTTGAAGAACAAGTTGAGTATTGTCTGATTTTTAAGATTGAACCTAAAATTGTGAATGAAGCTTGTAATGATGAACATTGGGTAAAAGAAATTGAAGAAGAATTGATGCAGATTGAAAAGAATAGGGTGATCCCACAATAGTGGTTTACAATTTTTGGCCAAACTGGACACTTATATTTTTTTTTTAACACAATCTCCACATTCGGGCACCTATAGCGATTAAACCATAAGGAATTTGAAGATGATGCAAACTAGAGTCTTGTCATATTTTGTCTGTAGATTCTAAAAATATTTTTTTCAATTTTTTGGAATCAGATTGCACTTTTCCATCTCCACGAAAATTGGATTTTTTCAAAACAACATTTTTAAAAAGTGATGCACAATCGTATAACGATAAATTTTTTTCCTTGAAAGATAAAATTCCAATTCTTTCAAATTTAGATTTCTAACCCAATATCTAGAAGCTTCCACTGGTTAGATAGTTTTTATTGAATATTTTTCAATCAAGTGTCGGTCAAATCAATTACAATTCGCATAACACCTAATCGTATAATGCATAACTTTTATTGTATGTATCAATTTTTTTTTTTGTTGGATCAGGACTCCAATATCTGGTGCACTCATATTTTTAATTTTTTTTTTTTTGATAATCTTCTATTTTTCCACTTGTGTAGAACGGAGAGTTTTGTTTATAGTGAAAAACCTATATTTAATAAAACTTAAAAAACAGATAGATAATATAATCAAAACATACTAAAATTATATTAATTGGATAGCTCATTTTGAGGGGAACCCGATACTAGTTGGGTTTTTGAGATCTCCTCCATTTTCATTCTCAAATCGAGCTTCAAAACACAAAATTTTCAGAAATTCTGGTGCCTTAGGAAGCAAGGATGAAAAAAGATGGGTTTGGTCGAACAAGTGTTCGGTCGAAGAAAATAGAAATGTTCGGTCGAACAGGGGTTCGACCAAACCCCTGTTCGACTGAACCACCCACACATGGAATAAAAAAAAGAATTTAAATGGGTTCGACCGAACATTCTAAATATGTTTCGTCGAACACCTTGTTTTTAATATTAATATAGATATTATTTATATTATTTTTAAATGATAACTTAAAAGAAAGATATGGAGGGAGTGGGGGTAGGCAGGAAGGCTTAAATTTGATGGCCATATGACCGTATTTAAAGATTTTTGTGGTAGAATACAATCAAAATTTTAAGAAGATTGTAAAAGGAGATATTTTGGATAAACTGTGAGAATTTATATAGAATTATAATGATATATATGTTTGATTTATATATAATTTCACATACACTAAGGTATATCATAATGTTTCAAGGGCACCCTTCAATAGATAACCGTAATTAAAAAATTTGTTGACAGGTAAATTTGACCATCAAATTTAATCCTTGGTAGGAGGGAGATACTTCAAAGAGAGAGGGGGGTGAGTGGGAGAGAGATAAAGGGTAGGGGGTCCTAGGGTTTAAGGGTAGAGGAGCTCGAGAGGGAGAGTGGGTAGGAGGGATA